>CAJVPS010000015.1:0-57769 GCA_910591765.1 Ambispora leptoticha | reverse complement strand
AAATAATGAATAAACTAATGAATTAAATAATAATAAGATGAAATAATAATTTAAACATAATAATGTTATAAATTAATAACCTTTATTAATAATGCCTTATTTATTATAATACATTCATTATATTATGATCCCAGATCTCATTCTAGCTGATCACATTATGAACACATTCTTGTTACCTATCTTTAATCTCGTTATAATCATATTCTAATGCCTATTACATTATATTTATGATTATATTAGTCTCTTCCACCCGTAATTCATAATATCTTTATTATATATTATCCTAAGCAAATATTATATATAAAGTTATTAACCTACCATTAAATGACCTTTTCAAGGGGCACCAAAAATGGTAACAATATATATTTTTTAAAATAAGAATATTATTTTATATTTTTATTTATAAATATAATAACTTTTATATTTTCTTGTCTTATCTAACTCTTATATATATAATTCTCTAATAAAATTTTATAATCTTTACTTAATTTATTATCATTTAATAATATTATATTAAAAATATTTCTATAAGTAATATTTAAATATATTAAATATTTAATATTAATGATTATTAAACTATATTTTTTTCTTAAACTTAACAATATTAGTAAATAAAGAATAAAGATCATTTATTATTAATTTAATATTAATATTTTAATATAATACTTTTATCTTCAGATATCAAGATGATTCATATTTGATTATTTAAACTATTCAAAAAAGATAAATAGCAATAAGCCTTATATTAAATCTTGCTTTTATATCTTTCTTTTCTTGTTTACATAAAATAAATTTCATATAATATGTCAAATTATATATAAAAAAATATGAATTTTATGATATAATTAATAAAAAGTAAATTTTATAAAAAAATAAATTTCACATAATATGATTAATAAAAAGCAGATTTTATATAATTATTATAAGACCGGGACTTTTCGCCATCTGAGAACGAGCGGGATGATCGTCGGCGTACGTGATATTATCGTTGCACTTGCCGTTCACATATATACATCTCTTCTAGCTCTCTCATCTTCATCTTCAAAAATGAATGGGAAAGAGATAAAAAAATAGATTTTATATAACATAAATAAAAAAGCAAGTTTTATATAAAGATTACAAAAAAGATGAATTTTATATAATATAATCAATCAGAATAAATTTTATCATTTTATTTTATTTTGTCATATTATAATAATTATAATAAAATTATTTAGACAATATTAAATTTAATAAAAAAAATAAGAATTTGAAAATTTAATATAATTTAATGAAAAATTACTTAAATAATATAAAAATTTATATATATATATACTCTTTAATATTTATAGAAAAAGTTTATCTAAATTATTTATTTTTTTGAAAAATTTATATATATTTTATATATAAAAATATTAGAATATTAAAGTTTCAAACTCAGATAATATAATTTTTTTCTAGCTATTAGATACTATATTATTTATTATCAGAACATTACAAAAGTAATATTTTCAAAAAGACCATGACATTTACCTGGAAAATTTTATTGATTACAATTTGAATAGAGTACTTCAGTCATTTATATCAATATCCTTCAAGTGGTTTATTAATTGCTTAAAGATAATCTTGATGATTTCCCTGGTAAAGTATCAGATTTATAACAAAAATGATGGTAAAGACAAGATCAGAAAGATTGCAACCGAGATTATTTGCATATTTGTCGTATAAAGATCGACAATGCAAGTGGTGAACGAAATTTTGACTTTTCCTTTTGTTTGACAATGAGCTCAAAAACGCAATACATTATCTCCACAAAAACCTATCAAAAGATCATTCTACACGCTGTAAAACATCCATTTACTACTGTAAATGGAGTATTACTAGGCAAATATAGCGCTGGAAATAGCGAAGAGGTAACAGTAACTGATGCTATTCCGTTGTTTCATCATTGGACTACCTTGACACCGATGCTTGAAGTTGGGTTGCAACAGGTACGCGTTGTTTAATAAATACAAACATGAGCTTCCCGAAATCCAAAAAATTCCAAGATTTCAGAGCCAGACTAACTTTCTCATCAAATTAGTTTGCGGAGTGAAAAAAAAGAGAATTAGATTTTTTTTATTAATCCTTACAACTTAATAAATTAAAAGGTAGATATATATGCAGCACACCATAAAATTCGTATAGTTGGCTATTATCATGCAAATGAAAATAGCAATGATAAATCATTGCCAGCGTTTGGCTCGAAAATTGTTTCAAAAATTCGCGAAAGTTTTACAGATGCTATTGCTCTAATTGTGAGTTGTTTGATTAATATTTATAATATTTGAAATTTTATTCTTATACTCATTAGTAATTATGGTGTGTGTGTTTAAATAGATTCAAAATACAAAACTATCATTAGATTCCCCCGAAGTTGCAATACTGGTAATCACTTGATATTCTTTTTTTGATTTTCTTTAACTTGCAACGTAAATGGCTAATTTAATATTAGCCTTATATATTTCGTGAGAATCAATGGCGTCCAGTAAAGAATGCTTTCGAGCCAATAAATAATACTATCAACAACAACAACAACAATGAATCTTCATCATCGTCTTACTCTACACCAACTTTTACTCTTGAAGATCAAAAAGCGCAAATTAAAGCTAGCGACTCGATAAAACATCGGCATTATGAATACTTATATGATTTCGATGAACATCTTGAGAATGTAGAGTTAGATTGGCTGCATAACGAGACTTTAGCGGCTCTGATTAAAATATAGACATTTTGTATAATAAGTTACATAATAATGGCAAATCATAACTAGCAATAAATATTTATTTAATATGCATATATTACATTATTATTCCTAATATGATGATGATGATGATGATGATGATGGTGAGTTGTTTACTATTGAAAATTTGTATTATAGTGTTTTTTTATTGTTGTTATAGTTATCTATTATTTTATTGATTTATTTGCATTTCTAGTTGTTATTGTCAGACTGAGCATCATTCTTTTTGAAAACGATTGGGCAAATCGACATTTTCATATAAAATGAAGCTACCATTTTTAGGAAATAATGAGGCATCAATATTAGTTATACAGGGGTTGGGACGGGACAAGTCAAAATATACAACATTGAGTGACTTATGTTATATTATGTTTAGCAAATCCCTTATATATATATTTCGAGTATCTTTACAATTAATTATCAGAAATTTGGGATTATAAAAAAAGTTCGATCCTATTAAATGTCCAAAGAAAAACATACAAAATATCTAATTATTTAACATGTCCTTTGTCTGAGATTTTGGAAATTTTAGCCGGGATCGTTAGCCAAAATGACCATTTGGGAAATATTTTCGGCCAAGAATGCTTGGCCACGGCTAGATGCTAATACTAACATAATAGAATAAAAGTTTCTTCATTCCCCACCAACACCTTTCAAATCTGCCGTAGTTGTGTGCATTTTTTCCATTTGTATATTAATGAAACCACAGCAACCACCATCATTACCACCACCACCACCACCATCATTACTAATAATATTGAATTTTTTCTTTTCGATATTATCTTCATTTAATCTCTTTTGCCCATTCAATATTGATTCGTCCGGTCGTACATTTTCATTTGATATTGTAGTACTGCCAATATCATTTTCACGTTTTTTACTTTTTTCTCCATTTTGGCGTGGAATCAAGACTTTTTCGTTTTTCTCAGGGGCACCTTCATAATATTGTAATTGTGGTGGTTGTGTCTGTATATTGATGATGTTGTTATTTAAATTCAGTTCTTCGGAAGTTTCAAAGATTTTCATTCTTTTTTCTTTACATCCGTATGCCGAGGGAATGATTTCGATTAAATCGGTTCTCGGGAAAGCGAGAAACGGTATTTCCTATAAAAAGATTAATAAGCTCATTAATGGGAAAAATTTGATCGATAATTCTTATTCAGTATATTTAATTTTAATACACACCTCTTCAGGACGATCGAACAAATAAGCGTATAAGCACCGTAGAACAGTCTCGTGCGCGATAATTAGAACATCGTTTTTTTCGCGTTCCAATTCCAGAATTACAGCTTCTAAACGTACTGCTAGATCATGATATGACTAGCAAAAGAAAATGAGGTGCCGTTTATAAGAGTTGCTTCATATATTATCCTCACTTATTATCAATTAATCTCATTCTATATATATGTACCTCAGCTCTAGGAAACCGGTGATGATATGGATTTTCCTTCCGTCGCATATATTCTATTGGGAATTTTTTCTAAGTTTACAAAAAATTACATTTATTAAATCAAATGTTCAATACTTTAGCAATGACACCGATTGGCAATATATACAATAGTCGTACTTTTAATTCTTCTTCGCTTAAGCCATCTGCCTCGCCCAAATTTATTTCTCCCATTAGTGTTCGCGGACTCACTGTGAATCCTGCCTCAGCAAAAGGTTGTGCTGTTTGTAAGCATTGTTGACGAGTAGATGACCAAACCTATTATCATTAATGACATTAATACATTAATGATGAGAATCGTGATATAATTTGAACTCAACAAAAATTGAAAATGAACATCTTACAATCAATTGCCTCCCGTCCTCATCTCCCCAACCTTGTGCTTTCCGTTCCCGTTTTTCGCGTTCTCTTAAATTCAGAACAAAGTTTTTGAGCTTTTCAGCATATTCACGTCCACAGGGATTCAATCCAACGTCTGCTTTTTGAGATACTTCTTCAAGGCATTCTCCAGACTACATAGCAAAAATTAATATTTATAATAACAATATTAATGATTATCATCAAAACAACAATAAATTTGACGAATGCTTACGCGTGCAAAGTAAATTATTCGTGGACAGATATGTAAATTGATCAGATAATATACAATCCTTGACTTCAACATAATAATAGGTTCTTGGATTAGTTAAAAAGAAAATAAAAGGTTTCAACAAAAGTTTTATATAGTGAGCGCAAAAATACCTGAAGATATCCCTTCACATTATTCACGATAATCTGTTCACCCACATTTATCATTTTCACAAAATCTAACGAAGGATCATTGATCGTTTCATAATAAGGTATATGATTGTTGATACGCGCCTATATGGATGAAAAAATAAAATCAATTCCATTCGAATAACAGAAAAGAAATCGGATATAACATTTTTTTAAATTTACCCAATAATCTTCGACCGCCTCTTCCGGATCCCAACCAAGATACTTTATAAACAAAAAATAAAGAATAAGTATTTCGGTGACTTATATATAGTTATTGATGCTGCGAGATACACTTACATCAGGTGATAAAACCTTTACACTTCGAATATTACTTTCTATGATTTCTGGTTTGTCGCATATCGATTCTATAAAGAACAAAGTTTCAAGTATATAATGTAGATATGTTAAACTTTACTTCAATGTCAATTAAACTCTATAAAATCCACACATACCTATAAATACCGGCTAGAATTTCGTAAAGATAAATCCAATGATAGACAATTAATGTTTCATTTTTTACAAGAACGATCTAGCAATTATGTGTGAATTACCTACATGAACGCCATGTTTTATCAAAGTATCGTGTATCTCTCTTCTTCTTCGTTCAGTAGTATTACTGGCATCATAGATTCCGACTTGCCCACCTTTCTCGAACCATTCGATCATATCTTGTAAACAGGCATTCGCGATCTCGTGCCGTTTCTCTGCAGTTTCTTGGTTACCTATCCATAAATACATAAAAACATTAATAAAAATACAAGTCATCCTTATTTGATTGATTTTAGCACGAATCTCTTCGGATCGCACTCAACGCAGCTAGAATCTCATACTCGAAACCTTTTATAAGTATCAATTTCCGAAAAAATTACCGTCATTGATGTAATAACAAATAATCAATTAAGAAAATCAAAGCTCACCAGGGCTAAAAAAATCCCGAGGAAGTCTTTCAGGCGTACCCATGACGAGGCGTCGATAATTTCCGACGCTGAAGACCTTGGTCTGTACACCAAGCCACCTTAAATAGCGACATAGTGACCGACATACGTGTGTTTTTCCTCTTGCTGGAAGGCTAATGATAAAAAGTATATAATATAAATACACGCGTGCGTAAGTGTATTGAAAAAAATTCGTCATTCAATTCGAAGCAGTGATAACAAGATAATACTAAAATGTCTAACTACCCTACGGTGATAATGGCGATGGTTCCCGCGTGAAACATACGGCCAGAGTTAGTTTTATAAAGTGAAGCAGCCATTAATTTTTTTTTTAACTTTTGAACTAGGAGTGGGACTGATATGATTAGAAATATTTATGGGGATAAATTTGGTCTGTGAAAATATTGATGATGCTGATAATTCGATAATATAGGAAAAAGAATATAATAAAGATTAAAAAGATAAAAATGAATTTTTTCTTATCTAAAACATCAAACAATTAAGGCAATAATGTATAACGTGTATATACCAGTTGATACCTTTGAAAATGGAAAAAATTGAAAGGAGATTATCTGACTCACCAATTGTCAGTTTACTCTATTATACAAAAAAAAATCTATTATGACACCAATTATACTCATCTACAGAAGCAGATCTCCAATGATTGTGTGTAATATGAATGCGTGTAGATTTTAATTTAATCATTCTTCTATAATGATATTATGCATATTATGTAATTATTGATTTTAGCGATAGTGAATTATAGTACATGAAATAAATTATTGAATTATAATGTATATACATATATATAAATTATTTAATGATGGCGCCACAAATTTGTTTGTTATAAATCGGATCGTTAAAGTAAACAACTGATTGGTGTATGTCAAGTGATCTAAAAGTTCACCCGAAAAAGAATATCATCAGATCTTAAAAGCATAATTCATCTATTGTTAAATACGTGTACTACACACATAATGATAGTCCCCACTGGCGTCATTTCATTCTTTACGCTCAGATAAATTCTAGCGTAATACGTATCAGTATGTAATCATTGAATTTTGTTAATTAGATTTTTTTATCTTATCTTTATTGAATTACACACATTTTATTCCGATGTACAAAAATAACTATATATAAGATAAAAAAGAAAATTGTCTATATAGTTTTGTAATATCGATATAATTTTATTTTCTGCCTCTCATATTAGTGATTAACAAGACTATAATATAAACGGAATGTCACAACTATATCTTATCAATTGAAGTTTTTATCTATATTATCTATAATGGATACGAATAAAAATTAAGTTAAATTGGATCATTACCACCGAAATCGAAGTTCTTCATTATTTCACCATATGATTTTCGCATCTATAATGCACATGATAGTATTATGTCGGAAGTAAAAGAATACGATTTGAGGTAACTGCACGGTTACATACTTCTTTTTCGTATAACTGTCCATTTTCCGCATATTTACAGTATGACATGGCAATCTCACACCATTTTTTGGCTTGTGAATAATCGTTTGAGCTATATTTTCGAAACATGATATTTTCTTGAAAGAAAGAAAGATAAGAATAGCAACGAACCAATAGGTAAAAAAAATGCACTCACGAATAATAATCAATCCCGCAATTCCAGGCTGTTACCATTAGCCATTGTATTTCTTCTTCTGGATATTTACCCTGTAATTTTCGATATAAAAAAAATTAAAAATAAGCCCCGTCTTTTTTTCTTATTGTCATCGATTATGCTAATGTCATTCGATTACTTCACCTTTGAATAATCATTCAATATATCCAAAGCCTGTGTAAAATACTGCAGTGCCGTTTGTTTCCCTTTAACAAGTGCCGTGATAACCAACATTCGAAACCATCTTGAAAATTGTTCAATATCTATTTGTGTTCCTTTCATTATTGAGTCGAGTAATGCCTGAGACATAATACATGCATTACTATTTAGCAGGTACATTTCTTAATGGTATAATTAGTGCAATATAAAGAACTTCGTAAGTTACCTGTAATGTGGCGAAAATAACTTTATTTCATAAAAAAGATATAAAAGATAAAAATTAAATTATAGACTATAAAATTTATTATTGTCACAAAACATCATACCTTCACTTGGACATTCGTTTTCTTCAATAAGCAATTCAGCCATACGCTCATACATTTTCGATGGGACATCAAAATCATAAGCTGCTGCAGTCTTGAATTATGAATTTTGAGAATCAATGTTAAAATACAGAGATATTAATAGGATAATATTTGTATTATTATTACTCACGTCCAGAATTGTTTGTAATTCATTCCAAAGACACAAATTGACTTTTGCTTCAAATTCGAAAAGCAAAACAAGTAATGTATCAGTTTCACTTTTTTCTGCTTCTTTTGTCGTCTCCACATCGGGAGTTTCTTCATCAACGTCGTTAATTGTACGTTTTCGTTTCCCTAATTTTGTCTGAAATTTGCGATAATTCTGTATATCTTTAAGAGATTGTTGAAAGAGATCTTTCTATATTTTTTTTTTTTTAGGAATTTCAATAAAGTTATAATAAGTACAAATGAAACGAAATATAATGAAATTAAATACAATTTTCACCTTTTCCGAAATAGTTTTTTGTTGTCGCGCTAGAAAAATTCTGGCACTCAAAGTAGTAAAGAGACATATTTTTTTCCTTTTTATGTTTTCTGTTGTTTCTTCCGGATAAGTATTCAAAAACTAAAAAAAAGGAATTAGTAAAAATATGAATTCAACGTTATTGCATTTCGGTGAATTTTTTTTACCTTTAATGCTGTTTCAAATATCCTTATAGCATATGTATCGCTATTCTCTTCGCAATTCTCGCAGAATTCTAAACCGATGTTCCATGCTATTACGAATTAAATAATTGATTAATTGAAATTTTTTCACTAGAGATGCGTATTATACTATTTGATTACCAGTCTTGAAAAACCATTCTATTTCATTTAACGGAACCTTCTTTGAATTTGTTGAGTCATTCAAATTGGCTGGGTCGGCAGTATTGTTTTCTTCTTGATTTTTATTCGTTACGATTATTTTCGAAGCTTTCGAACAAAAATAATTGAGAATAATAAATAAAAAAACGCGAAATAAACTTGTAGTTATTAACTCACCAATTTCAAAATATCCACAAAGATGATTTTTAACTAACTTTCTAAATAATATAAAAAAGATTCATGTTATGTCCAAAAATGGTTCATTAAACATTATATAATATACAGACTTTTCAGTATCATTTCCAGACGTTAGCGAAGAATGGGTCAATCTTATTAAACACCTTTTTATTCAAAAATCGTTTTGAATTATACTTTCTTTATTACGTTATAGAAGTCGTTGACTATTTATAATTTTTACCTCAGCAGCACCAAAATATCAACATTTGCCATTTCATCTCCCTTTTTATGCTTCAGTAGAAGTTCCTTCAACGCCTCAATTAATACCTCTTTATTACTTTTTTGATAGGCTTCGTTGGCTGCCATCGCTAACATATTATTATGAAAATTTTCCCCTTTGCACATATCACGAAGATATTGGATTGCTAAAGAAATATTATTTATTATAACGAAATTCGTTATAATAATTATAATATTAACCATGCAAATTAATTATTTACCCTCCGTTAATTGTCCTCTTTCCATTTCTATATGATACAATATAAAGAAATTTGCCGCGCAATTAGGTTCATGATTTTCCGCTTGTTGAATTGCTTCGATCGCGTCAGCAAGCTGATTTGTCTCAAGGTAGCATAACGCGATCTTTCTTTTTTTTGTTAATTGAAATGAAAATATTAAAGTATTCAATTTCTTGGATAAAATGTGTCAGTATGATTTTTTTCTACCTTTGTAATGTAGCGGCATTTTTTCCATCTAATTGGTTAGAAGAAAGCCATTTATACGCTAAATTGTACCATTTCTTTGCCATCTCGTATTTTTGAGTCTACGAAAGGAAAACCAATTCAGTTCATGCAATCTGCAAAATTTATCAATTTTGAGCTTTTACCATATAATTTCGGTCCCCATTTTGCCAAAGAATCTAAAAAATAACACATTTCTAGTTTGACAAAATTCAAATAGAAAATCCGATTTCATCTATGAGATGTATACCAATTGACATGCAACTTTTGCCTTATGGCTAATAGCGATTCCGTGACGCTGTTCATCTGAAAATTATATTCGAAATTTTTAATAATTTTGAAGCTCAAATACGCATAAAAATGGACGAGAGCAAGAATATGTACAATCGAGAGACACTTGAACGCTTTGAATTACATCGTCTAAACTTAATAAAGTTTGGCAACTTGCGTTCCCTATAATATGAAATTTTGCTACGATCGCCTTTTCGATATATTGGATATTACGATTATCCGATAACGTGTCTTCTAATAGAATGTCAAGACCGGATAAAGCAAGCGTTGGGCTATTGTGTGTAATATTAATAAAGAATTAATATTATACCTACTATATTAAATAAAATAAATGGATAAAATAACATCGCATACTTAGTTTCGCTCACAAAATGTGCACTGTTTAGAATGCTATTTGCCAAGCAGAAAAATATGAAATGTCAATATAATTTATATACGAATACAAAACGAAGTTTTTCTTCATACATTTTAAAGTTCTCTTTGTTAAGCAGTCTATTTGTGGTTTTCATCAGGTGAAGAAATGCGTCTTCGAAAATGGCGTTATCGATGTTTTGCAATTTCAGAATTTTGATTTTTAGCGAAGATGCCAAGACATTGGTAGGTTCTTCCTTTTAAGCAAAATGATATGTTAACAAGCCATATCTATATGAAACATTTTCTTTATCATAATTACCTCTAAACATAAATTTATTAAATTCTCGGCTAGATAGAGATTCGACTCGTAATGTGTGGAATTCTTTAGATAAGAAATCGCTATTTTTGAGAATAAACCAAATATTTAATATTAAATAGTATTACAAGATTTATTCGTGTTCCTTACCTAAGAGATTTAAAGTATTCGTCTAATATTTTTGCAGAAGTTACAATTAAATTAATAAACACCTGAATTGAACAAAAAAAACGTGCAGACAAACGTTAAAACAAACCAGTAATTTTGTTCGATTAATGTCTTTTTCTTTCATATGGTCTGTTATCAAGTCATGGCATTTTCTTAGCCATTTAATTGCATCGCCTGTTTTCCCTTCGTGAGACGCTTGATTGCCAATATTGAAGCACACATTGCATAAAATCTCGATCTAAATAATTTTATTATTTGTCATTAGCATTCAATGATAAAAAGTGCAAAACCTTATCTTTCTAATAAATGGAGATATTTATTGCCTCTCGTGAGGTTACGTATTCCAAATATACAGAATCTAAATAAAATAAATAATTAATCTTCGCATAATCAAAAAAAAACCACCATGAAGTGAATCGGTTGTATTACCCGTTGCATGCTGAATCATCAAATTCGCAACATGACTATTGACTAATTTCCAGGCCTCGAGTGGATAAATTATTATTATTATTATTATTATTATTATTATTTTTAGAACAATATCAAGACAAGTCAAAGTAAAAGAGGAAATACCGCTTCTGCACGGTGCGCATAGTATAATACTAAAGCACTACATTTTGCTATAGCGTTCGATTCGTTTTGAATATTAATCACGCTGTCTTCATACTTTATACAATAAAATTCACATAAATATATATTTAATATAGCATTGTTTTCTTACACAAAAGATAAAGCGTACCGAATTCGCGGATCGTAAAATCTCGTCTGCCTTGTCGCTTCTTCCACAATCTTTTATTTAAATTTTGCAAGTATGTAAAGATAATTTTTAAACAATATATTCTTTTTTTTACTAACCTAGCCACGCTTTTCCAACTTTAGTTGCCAGTGTAAGTAACTTTATGGTTACTAAATTACGCATCAAAAGAAAAACCAAAAAATCAGTAATAATAGGTTGCGATAATCGTAAAGTTCAAAATAAACCCAGTATTTACTTTTTTCGTCCTGAATAGCAAAAGAACCAGCAGCAATCATTGCAAAACCAACTTGTCGCACTTGAGATAATAATAATTAATGATTTAGAATTTGAAAGGATACATACACCCCCCATAAAGAAGAAAAATAGCTTTACTTAAGGCAATTAATTCCTGTTTGAGCTCGCCTCCGCTATTATTTGAGACATTTGCTTTCATTGCTATTGATGTGTTCCAGAGACCGACACCTGTTTTGGAACATATACGTGTAAATTGACACAAAAATATTTAAAAGTAAAAAAGATAAAAAAAGATAAAAAATCATTTCCCTATTTCATCCATATCGTCAGCAAACTCTAAATTTCTTGTTAATTTTTGTATGTTTATGAATTTTTCAACATTGCGGGATATTTCGTCTAACGTGTCTTGCACGCTTTTAATTTCTAATGGATCTTTATTTAATTTTTCGTGAACATCTTTTACCAACGCTATTCATGGGATTAAAAAAATAATTACACTTTAATTCAATTTGATATATGACCATAATACGCGATAACTACCGGAAATACTCTCGAATTGGCTTCTGAGTCGACGAGCAAGAACTTCTGAATTTCCTCCGTGGTCAGTATCAACACTTTCCCTTCGATTGCTATTGTTATCTATGTCTATGTTGAAAAGTTCTTTAGCAGAATAAGCGGTGGTTGCTGTTAGCGAAGGCGAGAAGTCATTTGATACACCGGTTTTATTAAGCAAGGAAAATGTGTTACCATCCGACTTTATTGACATGTCGAAATCGTGTTTTTAATAAAGACAAGAAAGGAAATAATCATCATCACCATTGTCATCTGTCATCATAATCATTAAAGTTTATTAGCGGTTTTTAATTTATCACGCGGAGACCCTAACAATTTGTAACATTAAATAAAGCTGGATATAAGGGGGTTGTATTTATTCATCGAACAATTATAATAAACAGGGTGTGATTTCGTGAAAAGGCTACATACATTTATAAAATTTTTCATTAACGATTAATGATTATCACCATAGGAATCAGGTAATTTTTCTTTTATTTTCCATATTATCTTCATTGATATTTTTTCTTATATATTGTAAATAAAGTGGCGCGTCGTGTTCAGGAAAAACGGCAAGTCACCATTTGAATATTTGATCTTTCGATGTTTGCAAGTGTTCAAGATATGAAGAAAACATAAAACCAATAATTTTTCACTAATAGACTCTAGCAAGATTTTTACATAAAATTTTACCGAATTCCAAAATATTGTTCCAAGATGATTTTTTCAAGGTAAAATAAGTAAGCTCCTGCAATTTTATTTAAATACCAGGTGAGCCTTTCAATGATCGTCCCTTCTTTACTTTTTAGCCTGACGCCGACATTCCAATTGATCCAAAAACAAATCTTGCCAATTGGGACTGTCCTGAAGCATTGGATCTAGAAAATTTTGCAAATGTCTTGCGTGAAATAAAAAAAACCGGTATAATTCCGGATACTTATTCCTCGAAAGAGGAACAGAACATAATGGGGAAACCAGTTCAATTGCAGCGTCCATTGTTGATAGATGAGTTAAAGAGAAAAGTGGATGATTTTTTGGTGTCAAAGCAACGTAAGCACAAACTAAAGCAGGACGATAAAAATGTAGGGATTATTAATGGAAATGATCATGAACTAGCGAACTGGATATTTGTGATTGTGGACGGGTTCATGTTATATTGGGATCAAGAAGTGAGTTCAAATTTGGACATGAAATTTTTTATCGATGCAGGTTACGAAACATTAAAAAAACGACGGGAAAATAGAAGTGGATATGTGACTCTGGAAGGTGAATATCTCTTCCTCCCTCCTCACTCCTTCCTCCTTACATTCAGCAAAATAAATCATATAATATTTTCTTGATTTCCGTATTGAGCATTTCCAGGTTATTGGGTTGATCCACCAAATTATTTTGATAATATTGTCTGGCCAAACTTCGTAAAGTTTCATCAACATTTAAAATCTAATCGCCGCGAGAGAGGTATCGATATTAACGATCTGGTGGTATTTGAAGGCGAGGATAAATCACCAATCGATCAGAATGTCGAACGCGCGATAAACGTGATCCTTGAACATATAGACAACAGGATTAATTCGCAAGAATAAATTTTGCTATTTAAATTCTTTTTTAAAAAAGTTACAATTTTACAACTATTATAACGTTTCTCTCTGAATTGTTCGTGACGTAATTTAATTGCAAGTGATTACAAAAATGTTCTAAAATAATAAGTCACAAGAAACATTCTATGCAAAGTATACATATTACAATCGGTAACACTGAGAGCCTACTCTGTATGATAATGAGGAAAATGTGGATTATGATATAAAAACTTTTTTCAACTGAGAAACGTCAAACACATCTCCAGTACGAGGACATTGTACTTTGCCATTGTTCTTTGCTGCCATATCCGAAAGCGCCTACAAATTAAAAAAGAAATGGCTTAGTTTTTCACATATTCCAACCAAATAATTTAACTATCGTAGAGACTCACTTTATGTGAATACACATATCCATTGGGCAAGGCCATTGGTGCATTATCTTCATCCATTATTTCACCACTTAATCGGCACACAATGGTAGAATTAACGTGATGACTTAACGGTAAATTTTCTGCCAAATTTCCAAGCGTATCCGCCGAACAAACCGGGCAATTGATGTTTCGGTTCTCAGGTTGATAACACATTGGCGTTTTCAGCGCTGACAAGCCAGCTTGAAGTGTCACTGAGAGAAGAGGCTGCGAAGTCAATGAATTCAACGCGAAATTATCCGAACGAAATTGTCGAATAAGTTGCTCCCAACGCGATGTGTCATATAATTTCTATTAAACAGAAATCATTCTAAAATGAGTATAATTGAGAAATAGAAAAAAATGCAAAAAGCGCAAAAAATTATTAACTTTATAAGGTTGACAATTTGTATTCGATGGGAATGCTAGTAAACCCAATGCTTGCTGAATTTCTTTCATGTGCGTTTCCGACCATGGCGTCAAATATTTACGAGAATATACAATCGCCTCAGATGTACGTCGAGATCGCACAAGTTCAATATATTCTTGAAGACGAAGGTTGAATTCCAATGTACTCTATAAAAAAAAGCCCTCGGATAAATTTCAAAATAACTCGAAAAAAGCATGAATCAAATTCGAAATTGAAATTTAGAAGAAAAACTTGCATTATTTTTGCTTAAATTTGACTTGTTTTCTTTACACCACCGTAACGCTTCTACGCAACTATGTTTCTGTAAAGCCTGTTCAACCCTTTTAGATTGACTGAATAGTTCTACGTCCACATATTGCTTCTTGATCAAAATACTTTAATACATAAATAAATAGGCCATTTATTTTATCCCATTTATATACCTAAGAATCATGAAAAAGTAAACTCACGGGATTGATGTCTTCTTTTGCTAATTTTTCCGCGGTTCTACTCAACCCTTCTCGTAGCATATAATCTACTAAAATCCGATCTAATCGAGTTCGACTCCATTGTGCATAGGCTTCAACGTTCGCCGTGGGAATTTTTGTTAATTCGTTTAAATGTTCGAGTCGTATTCGACTTCGTGATACATACATACTTTCTTCTTCTTTGATATCATTAAGCTACCATCAAAAGATCAATTATTAACAAAAAATTTTGTCGATTCTGACTCGATTGAATATAAATATTCGACGGTTACCTTGCGCTTCAATTTCTGTAAACGACCCACCATCTCTTCTAAGGCGTCTGTTACATCCTTCGTCCTGATCTCTTCCTGTTTAGATTTAACAGCGAGATCATTAATACCGCGCGAGAGATTTGAAAATTCTTTGTCGAGTTGTCTCTGGGAAGTACGCGCAGATTTTTTCAATTGTTCAAGGGGAACCTGAGTTAGATGAAGATATATTTCAAATCGTTATTAGAGGGTTCTGAATTAACTCATCTGTTCTTTAAGTGGTATTGTATGAAACACAAACCTTTATAAAAGGTTGTTCTAACACTAACAGGCCCTCGTGATTTAACTTGTTCATGATTATTTAGTATATTTAATATTTTACTAAGGTGTATGAGCGCAGAGAAAAAAAGTGAACAGATTATATTTATATATGATCTCATCGATCACACGCGTTGTGGTAAATTCTAAAAATTCTGCCATCAATATAAAAGTGTAACGGTGATGTTGGATGACCATCTGATTTTATTTTTCACTACGTGAAATTATTTAAACAGCAATATGATTTATAACATGTATATATTTGACCGTCATTGCGCGTGTATATTTTACATAGACTGGCACCGTCATCGAAAAAGTGGAAGTGTAGGCGTCACCACCTCAACTACAAGCGCAACTGCCAGTATGAATGGTCACCCAGAAGAATTTGTGTCGCCGTCCGCATCTACCGTTACTCCATCAACAACAGGTCATAATATTACCAGTCATCACTCTACAACTTCACAGCTGACGAATACAAGTTTATTCTCGGATAGTAGGCTAATAAATTTGGATGAGGAAGCAAAATTGGTGTATGGGGTGGTGTTCTCACTGAGAAATTTTGTGAGAAAGTTAAGTGGCAGGTTAGTAGTACTTGTGTTTTAACTAATGTATATTATTGGGGATTATTAGATGTTTTGGACATCGGAGATTAATAAAAAAGCGGAACGCGTCTTTTTGTTCATAATTATTGCATTGGCGGAGATAATTAAAAAAACCTTGATTCAGATGGAACCTATCAATGATTTAATCGTTTATTTTTTTTAGTCAAGATGGATTCTTATCATATCGCACATCCCATTATAAATTGCATTACTACGAAACGCCAACTGGACTCAAATTTGTGATTAATACTGATCCGGCGGTAGATAAATTACGTCCAGTTCTACGGCAGATTTACACAAATTTTTATGTAGAATATGTTGTCAAGAATCCTTTGTCACCGGCTGAACATCCCAGTGGGGAAGGAGTGAATAATGAGTATTTTCGAGCAGCGGTAGATAAATTTGTAAAGAGTTTACCGGTTTTCGAATCTTGAGCTGTTCTATCAATAAATCAATGATCGGAAGTTAATTTTTTATTAATTTATGAGAATTTGAATCTGTACGATATGACTTTGTAATCTCTCTTGTTGACAATAAATTTTCTCTATATTACTAAAATCCACAATATAACAATTGGGACTTTGCGATATTATTTTTTAGGGTTTGCTTTGGACAAGATTTCGGACTTGGGTTTGGATGGTGGTTCTTTTTTTGTTACTATGACTGTCTTTCTGGGTTCTCCCAACAATTCTTCATTCTTGATCATTCGGCCATGACGTAACCACAATTTACGATGCGAGACGATCGCAGGCCATTCTACTCCAAACTCCTGTGGTATATTAATGCGTGACATGCTTTCCCAAAACAATAGTAACTGACTTTGATCTGGATCTTCCAATTTCCGTTTAAGCAATTCTTTAATTCCTTCACAGAATGCAAGCACAGTGTACTCGATTTCCTTCATGTCTTCAACTTCACGTATACGTTTCGGTTGTTGATAGTAATCGGGCGGTTTTGGTTTATTCTCAAGTCTGAAGCGAATGTAATTGAGTAAAGAAATTCTTGAAGCTTCACTTTTGAGCCCGTGAACGCCAAGGAAAGGCTGCCAAAGATCTTTACGAAGTTGATAAGATCGAAGCGCTGGATTAAGTGTTTGTCGAAGATATCTATTCTAGTGGGAAGGAGGATAAAAGGTGACGCTGCAGTGTATCATTAGGGATCTCTGAAAATAATAAAATATATCTAAAAATTCCATTCGACATTTTCACAAGGTACCTTCATGTTGACTTGTGGACTAATAAGCACTTGAGAGGTCGCGACATGTCGAAAGAAAAATAACTTTTCTATATAGCCTGGGTTAAATTTTTTTTCGAAATTGTAAAGGTGGAAATTGTGTTTCATTTTCTAATTTCCCAGATAAAATTGTATACCATGTCAAAACGAAATCAATAAAATGTTTCGTGTTACGTAGAATTATTTTGAAACCACCAACTGTTTCGCTCCACGAATTCACTTAAATTTTAGCTTTCACCTTTTTTTTTAACGCATTTAACTTGTCTTCATATCAATAATGGCTTCTGGACAAGTGCATTCAGTACTTTTTGAGGGTTCAGAAGTTTATGAATATGGTACCACAGATAACTTACAGTTTTACACCACAACATATGGAGATCCCGCTTCAGGCTACGCTCCCTCAACCAGCGCAGCTTATTATCCTCCACAAAACGTTCAAACATATCCAAATGCAGGTTATCATCCTGGGGGCACTGGAAGCTTTTGGAGTGCTTTTGGGACTGGAGGTTTTGCCGATGAACCACCATTATTAGAGGGTATGTAATTTGCCGGTCTTTACAGGGAAGTAGAAGAACATGTGTTTTCTTATAAGACAAATTTATTATAAACTCGATCCTCTAGTATGTTCTTGATTGACACTCGCACTATGTCCTGTTATTACAATTCCTAAAATTTATCGATTTTATTGTATAGAACTCGGGATCAATTTCGGACACATAAAATCAAAGGTAACCAACAGCAAAGAAAAAAAAACAGAATTCTATGTTTTGATGTCATCACTAATTTTCCTTTCTGACTGATTTAGAGCTTGGCAGTGTTGAATCCTCTCCGGACCGTTGATAAAAATATAATGGATGACACAGATCTAGCAGGGCCTCTCTTATTCTGTTTAATATTTGGAGTGTCATTATTGCTGGTAAGTTAATTCACTTATGTTCTTTTCAATTAATCTATTGTATGTATTCTTCAATAAAAATTTATTGGATTTTTCAGACTGGTAAAGTTCATTTCGGGTATATTTATGGGGTAGCTGTACTAGGATGGTTATCAATATATTCAATTTTAAATCTGATGAGTGAATCGGGATTGGATGGATATCGAACTGCTAGTGTATTGGGATATTGTCTTTTACCTTTGGTCATATTGAGTTTAATTGGCGTGATGGTTCCATTAAGGTAAGATTTCTAATCATGACCCGCGGTTGTTGGTTGAGAATGTTTAAACTATTTATTTAATAATTTTATATAATCAAAGTGGGCCAATCGGTCTAATCGCCTCTGGTCTCGCTATCGGATGGTGTACGTATTCATCATCGACAATGTTTGTCACCGTCTTGCAAATGTCAGAGCAACGTCTATTAGTAGGGTATCCAGTTGGAATGCTGTATGTATGTTTCGCGTTGATGACGATATTTTAAATGGTCAAAAGATGGGAAAATTATATATCTATCCGTTTGTCATTTATACTATTTTAGCAGTTTTTTGCGAAACATTATGTTTTCAAGATCATATAAATGATCGTACAAATGATCTTTTTTTTGATATTTAAATAAACTCTAACGTGTCTCATTAACGTTAACAATGATGGATCATCTTATATAAAACACATTTGCATAAATACTCTTCAATAATAATAAAGTAAGTACATTGAGTAACGGACGCTAATTAAAATCTCAGTATATAATAAATCCTAGATGTTAACGGATTTTTTTCTTCCATGAGAAACATAGAAACGCCAAATCATATTTTTCAAGAATATTAACCAAACGGATTGGTATTTCAGTTGAGCCAATACTGGTGATTGTAGCTAGCCAAAATCCGATTTGTACCCGATACTAGGCGTGCAGACTTATTATAAAGTTGCAACTCTAGTTACAACTCGCCAATGACGTATTAAAGTTGCAACTCTAAATATCATTCAACCAACTATTGGATGTATGTTGTAGGATGTCATATTTAGAGTTGGATGTCGTAACTGGAATCGGATGTCGTAACTGAAGTCGGATGTTGTGTTAGAGTTGGATGTTGTATAAAGTTGGATGTCGTATTAGAGTTGGATGTCATAACTCGAGTTGGGAAGCGGTTAAAGCGTAATCCATCACGTGATCCGAGTGGCTGATGTACGCTTCGGAATCGATTCTCCGACTCTCCGAAGGGAATGATAATCATAAATCATACATTTACCACAAGAGCTTCGCTCTGTATGTGTGTGTGCGTGAGAGTGTGTAATTTTGCCATTGCGCTGAACAAAAAATAAACTTTCCTACTTCGTATGATGGGTGGTTCATAGGCGATAATGTTCATTTTTACAAAAAATGAACAAAAACGAAGACCCAGATCAGTGAATTGGGGCGGAAGTTGGACAATAATAATTACACGGTTATGTGAAATGAAGAGGCGAGATGGATCGCTCATACAAAAGTGATTCGTTGCAGCTGTGCAAGTAGTCTTCGTCGAAGGGAATTATAAATTTAGAAATAAAATTATTGCTAATTGAGATAAAAACTTTTACAATCGTCGAAATATAATAAACGATTAAAGTATGCCCTATACAGTGTAATACTTCCAACTCTAATACGACATCCGACTTGAGTTACGACATCCAACTCTAATACGACATCTGACTTGAGTTACGACATCCAACGCCAGTTACGACATCCGACTCCAGTTATGACATTCGACCTTAGTTACGGCATCCAACTTTATGTCGGACAGTTGCAACTTATGGTCGGGCAGTTGCACCCCTACCCGATACAATACATGGGTCAAATAGCTGAAACTATCATTTCTATATACCCCCTGCCGAACAGTGTATTCCCCCGGGGTACAATTCATGGAGGGTATGATACTATAGTGGGTTATTCTAAATAGCAGATTACTATTCTGATTGTAAATATTTGTAGGGGAGAAACGGTTTCAAAAGCAACATCAGCTGGAAGAAAAATCGATTTACAGATTACACATCGAGATAAAAATCAAGGAAAAAATGTGGAGCTCAGTCATTCTCGTAGAATAACTTCTACCAAACTTATTAATGATTGCAGTAAATGTTTGAGAACCAATAAATCTGTTCTCGATTAATATCTTTCACAAGATCTATCCGATGAGATGATTGTGTAAGTCTTTTAATACATGTATTACATTGTTGCTTACTTATAAAATAGGAGCTCGAGGATGTTTTCACCCTTGGAATTCAAATTACTGGTAGGTAAAAAGATATGTTAAATCATACATTCAGTGATTTGTTTTTTAACCAAAAATTTCTTTTTATGCTATACAGACATAAGAGGGTCTATCTACTCCCTTTCATATGGATTTTACAATATTTATTAGAGGTGATTAATAACTTGTCACTAATTATTGATAATTACTCTGAATAAGTGTGATTATTCTACATTAGTTTTATTTCATTTTTGTTTTTTGTGGAATGAAATAGGTTGATCTAATGAAATCTGCCTTACGGTGATGGGGTTTCGATATTATTAAAGGGAACTGAATCCTTATTAAGACGCGATAGTGCTTCTGCTTTACGAATAATACTTTCCTAATATTTAAAGAATTATAAATATCCATCAACAATATATACCAAAAACCCTGTTTCCTACCTTAAAGAAATATAATCCTTCCAAAAGTTGGCTTCAGAACAGTAATATCGTGAATTTGAGTCGGAAACCTTAATGGTGGTCCTTCATATCCACGCTTCAAAATGCCAACGAGCAAAAGCGCGAAGGTCAAAAAGACGTCTATCACTTGCTTTTGGGAAATAATTCACGTGAAAAATTAAACTATCCAATCGTTTATAAGAATTATGCTTAGCCCAAAACTTTTGCCATTTAATTGTGCAATCCTCCAAAAATTCTTATTTGCCTTGAAGTTTAATTAAATGGCAAAGTTTCTACAGGGAAGGATACTATAAATATATGTTCTGAACAGGGTTACTATATGGAAAATGTTTTTGCTTGCATGTATCCATGTGACATTACTACCAGTCCGGATCAAATTATATCTGGATTAACTAAATCCGGATTTCACTACCCGGCTTTAGTGTTTTCCAATTAGATTGACAAAATCTTTAATAGCTGCAACCAGAAATGTCAGCTTCGACTCAAAATAACGATAGCGACCAAACAATCACTGGTCTTACAACCCTATCAAAAAATGCACAAAAACGTATTTTAAAACAGCAGAAATGGGAGGCTACTCGTGCACTACGCAAAGAGGCTAGAAAAGAAAAAGAAAAGGAGAAAAAGTTGCGAAAACGAGAGCAGCAAAAAAATGCGGATAACAAAGGTATCCAAACGGAAATTTAGTTGGAATTTGTATTTTACATTATTATTTTTTAATGATCGATAAAGATTCTGTCAAACCAAGGGAACCGCCGTTGAAAAAACAAAAAATTCAAACTCCGAGTTCAATGAAGGTTGTAATTGATTTGGATTTCGACGATTATATGAATGATAAGGTAAATGTCTTGAAATAAAAACAAGCAACTAGAGAGAGAGACGATTAAATGGACCTTTAACTATTTTAGGAGATTGTTGACCTTTCTGCACAATTGACTCGATGTTACTCTTACAACAACAATAAGGCAGTCAACCCGGTTGGTCTATTCTACACATCATTTAGCGGGCGTCTTCAGGAACGATTTGATACTCGCCTCAAAGAATATCACAACTGGAAAAATGTGATAATAGACAATAAATCATATCTAGAGCTTTTCCCTAATAAACAGGAACTTGTTTATTTGACGGCCGATGAAGAAGAAGTTGTGCTCCAGGAATTGGACGAGAGTAAAATATATATTATTGGTGGGATTGTGGATAAAAATCGGCACAAGGTTTTTATGTTATATTATGATTAATTCTCACTTTATATCCTTAAGATAACTAAAAATTTATATGTTTTGTTTGTATTGGTAAAGCGATTATGTTATCATAAAGCGAAGCTAGAAGGTATTGCTACCGCTAAATTACCGATCAGTCAGTACATCAAATTAAATTCGAGACATGTACTCACTATTAACCATGGTAAATTGATCTGTTTATTCCAAAATCGAAAAAAATAATTCACGAAAAATTTATTGCTTTTCTGGTTTATTTACTTTTTTTTTCTACCAAAGTATTCGAAATTCTCGTTGATTGGCTAGAAACTAAGAATTGGCGAGAGACTCTATTAAAAGTTATTCCGCCTCGAAAATTTAATCCAGATGGTAAAAAACAAAGACGCGGGGCTGCAAAGAAAAACCCGCAATTAAATAATGATGAAAAGAATATGGCAAAGATAGAATTAAATGAGAAAAGCGAGTTATTGGGGGCGAATCAAAGTGAAAAAATAGTGATAGATATTAGCGCTTCGAGCAATGAGGAGGAGGAGGAGGAGGAGGAGGAGGAGGAGGAGGAGGGGGAGGGGGATAAGAATAATGATGATAATGAGGGTGAAAATAATTTAAATTAAAAAAAAGACAGACCAAATGCATATGCAGAACATTTGATAAAGTCATGGCCATCCATCGAATATTATACATTTTAAATAATCTAATCAAGATAAGTATATTTAAAATAATTAATTATCCAAAGTGAATTTTTTAAAAATTACTTATAATGCTAGTGCTGCCATTATTTAAACGAATAGTTCTTATAAATAGGTACAAAAACATTTTAAATTAAAAGTATATTACAATTGAAATAAATTCTATCCTAAAGGAACTTCGAGAAAAATTATTTCAATCCAACAACCATTATTATTAGTGTTATTATCAAGGAACAACAGCACGAATAAAAAATTAATCTTCTCCTGTTGGGATTTCTTCTTCAATTGTACGAATTAATTTCACACGCATTTCAGTCTGATCGTCACCACGCAATACATCACTTATGAAATTAGCTTCAACCTGCATTTGCACCTAACAAAAAAAAATAAAAAAATGTCAAACAACATTAAAATTCAAACATTTCATAATAAATACATGGTAAAAATCATCATTACCATTTCCAAGGATCCTCTCAAGACACCACATAGTATGTTGGAATACCAAAGATCTTCGTTCGCCGAGTTATCTTCCGGTAATTCAACGAATTCCGCTAACGGATTCTCGTCAAACACCAATGAAAATTCTTGATTATTCGATGTCCAGTTTGTGACTGAAGGCGTGATATTTAAAAAGATTTTGAAACCTATCTATGAAGATAAAACAAGAGATGAACTAAGATTTGAATGGGGAACGATAGTTGAAAAGTTACTTTTTTACCTTAGATATCACTTCGGCTGTTTCACGAAAATCTGCACATCTGCCTAAACTAGCTCGTGCTAAGAAATCTTCAATTAATCGTACACCAATGTTATAGCCCCTATTTAATAGTTAAAATTGATTTACGAACAACATGGTCTTTAAACATTCTGAAGTATAAAACATTGAGATAATTAAAAAAAGACTAACATTTTCTCCAATTGTTTATTGACTTCTTGATAATCTTCATAATCTTTCACTAACTGCGCGACAATAGATCCATATGTTAACGTGAATAACTCCGCGTTCTATAAAAGAAACCGGTTAATAATTAAATAGATATAAACAAAAATAAAAATCAAGGTTAATCGAGTTTTCGAACTTTTTTCAAATTCTCTTTTCTTATATAATGTTACTGACTATTTTTTCGACACGGTTTTTCCACACGTCTTCGCCCAAAGTTTTGTATTGTTTGGTGGACATTTTCTAAAGGTTAAATTTAATTATTGTTATCCTCTGTGAGATGTTGGTTTAAATAGGTGGTACAATAAATTTGATTTTCATTTTCATTAATGCGCAAAAAATTTGATTTATTTCCTTCACTACATTCAGTGGAAACAAATAATGTCAACTGCTATCGAAACAAGTATTCGACGACGTGACTTGGTGTTTGGAATCGCGTTTATAACACGTCTTTTACTTTTTCAGTTTTCTGAAGTAACGGATATATTAGCGAGTAGGGTAGAAGTTGTCACGCCAATTACAAGTTTCACGAGACGTATGTGAGTGAGTTTAGTTGGTCAAACAATATTACTCTAGCGAAAGTTGATTTTTCCTTGAAATTATAATAAAAATTAATAAAATAATCTTTAAATATAAAATAGTTACCGAAGGTCTCTACCTATTTCAAAATGGTGTTCCACCTTATGACGGCGGTGTTTTTCATCAAGTAAATTTTCGATTTTACATTATCATCATAATTTTCGAATACATGATCACTAATAATTTTCAAAATTTACAAAAGGCACCACTCTTATTAGCGTTTTTTCAGCCGCTAAGCTACCTTCCAGATCAATTCACTTCCTTAATATATATATTGATTGATCTCTTGCTGGCGTATCTCTTGAGTCAAATTTCACGAATAAAACAGCAATTGTATAAAGATTTGCCACGTGTTGATGATATTGAATTAATTGATGATAATAAAAATGAAGAAGAGGAGTCAAGTTGGGTTGTAGCTGGATTGTAGGTATTTTTATTTGAATTTCCATTCTTTTTATTAATCGTAATTTTATAGTTTCTGATCAAGTTCTGGTATATTTATAGATATCTTTTTAACCCATTTACGATAGCGACTTGTTTATCAAAATCTACAATAACATTTACTAATTTGTCGATTGCATTGGGAACTTTTTATTCTCTTAAAGGTAGTGCAACTTTATTTTCTTTTTGAATTTCTGTTTTTTAGCTAGTATGCTCTAATGTTTAGTTTGTTGAATTAACACTAGGAAATAAAATTCACGGGTGTTTCTGGATTGCGATGGCAACGTATTTAAGTTTTTATCCATTAATGCTCATAATACCGATAACAATGTTATTGGTAAATTCTGGAAAAATTATGTCTCGAACTCCACCTCAACAAGAATCATTTTCTTCATCTTCATCAAAATCAATTACAATTTCGAAAAAGGTAAAAAATTCAAATCTTCAATTACATATTAAAAAAAGGTCTAAGATCAATTTTTGTACATTTCCAGATCGAGATTGCACAGTGTATAATACTGTATATTGGATGGTTAGCAGTATTATTACTTTTGTCGTTTATCTTGGTTGAGTCTTGGGATTTTTTGGAGGCCACCTATGGTGTCATGTACGTAAATCAGACCATTTTTGTTGTTTCATAACGTTTAATTCTGATTATTAATTATGATCTAATTACATAATTTTTTATTGTAGTCTTCTTTTGCCAGACCTAACCCCAAATATCGGTCTATTTTGGTACTTTTTCATTGAAATGTTTGACTCATTTCGAGGATTCTTTTTAGTGGTGTTTCAATTGCACGCGTTTATTTTTGCTGCGCCGATTTCTATAAAATTTAGGTAAATAATTATGATAATATTAATTTCCTTATCGGGTATTATTATGAGAAATTTAAAGTCTATTTATATAAAAATAAAAAGAGACCATCCTCTTTTTGTTATTTTTTTATTAGGTGGTATAATGGCTGTGTTTAAATCATACCCATCAATTGGTGACGCGTCTTTCTATCTCGGATTTTTACCGATATATTCGGAAATTGTAAAATGTAATTATCTCAAATATTAGTCATGCGAATTATCATTATTTGCTAATTAACATAAATATTCAAAAACACGTTTATATACACAACCATTCAAATAAATAGACATGCGATACAACTTTTTCACCACAAATATATTCCTCTATTCGTCATTATTAGCGCCGATTTTCTATCATTTATGGATATACGCTGGAAGCGGAAACGCCAATTTCTTTTATGCAATCACACTAGTATATAGTGTTGGTAATATCATATTGTTGGTGGACGCGACATTTGCAATGTTACGACGTGAATTTGATGTTTGGAATCCAAAGTTACGGTATTGCGAGGTCACGCAACGTTAGAACATCTTTTAGTTGTTGAGGGATGTGTATGTGATAGGGAAGGATAGAGAGAGGAGAATTGAAAGATAAGAAGAGTTTGGTTGGTTCATTATAAGAAGGATATTGAATATTTTTGATTAACTACTCTATGTAAATAATATTGGGCCTATTTAGATCATTATATGGTCCTTTCTGACGGCATTATCATTATTTGATAATCAATTTTTTTGTATTAACTTCACGATTAAATTTTCATATTTAAAGTATTAAGAGATATATATAACTTCACATTCTTTGCCAGAAAAATCACCTTGAGAAATGCCAAGTACATTGTTAAAATAAATTTATTAGTTTCTTAACTTAAGGAATGACTAAAACCTCCGTAAATTTTTTCCGCGCCTCTTCTACAACCGAATTATTATGTGAGGAGAAACAGATTCTCAAATATAATAAACGTCCATCAAATGAAAAATCAATGTCAAACAACCATCAAGTAATCTTGTTGAGGCCTAATGCTAATGTCTGCTTCAATGGAGTAGAATTTTTGAAAAAATTTTTTAAAAAAATCAAATAACGTTACATTTTTAGTTTCATAAATCTTTACTCAATATCTCATAATCGTATTCCTCTGCCTCTTTTGGATCTAAATATAAACTCGGAGAGATCCCGTCAATTTCGTATCTTTTATAAAAAAAAATAGATTAGCAATAATCAACAATCAAATAGAATAAAAACATAGCTTGTCAATTGGTTAATTACCCGAGATGTTTGTAATAGAAATTCAAGGCTTTCGTATTTGCTTTATTAAAAAAATGGGAAAGATTTAACTTACGACTTAAATAACTGAATTATCGATGATTTGTTATTTACAATACCTTTAAATATCGTCAACATACTTTTCTTCATTTTCCATCGTCTGCCCAGATCTTCCATCGTTCGCATGAGAAAGGTCCCAAGTCCTTTTCCTCTTGCATGTTCTGTGATTTGGATTTCGTAACTTTTTACAAATATGTAATAAATAATAGATAATCGAAAATCTAAAAAAAAATAAAAATTTTCATCACACATCACATACCAATAAATCACTTCGACCTCTTCATCATCCATATAATAATCCTCATTTACATATTCATTAGCATCGTCATTTTTATTTGCCACCTCTTCCCATGAGAATTGGAATAACAAGAACCCCAATAATTCACCATCTTTGCGTAATTTTTGTTCACAATCCTGTTGTTGTCCTTTACTAGCATCTTGTTCCTTAGTATTATCATTTTTACGACGCGCAATCAAGTAACGAGCATGAGGTTCACGCATTTCGTC
The DNA here is from genome assembly GCA_910591765.1 of Ambispora leptoticha. NCBI lineage: Eukaryota > Fungi > Glomeromycota > Glomeromycetes > Archaeosporales > Ambisporaceae > Ambispora > Ambispora leptoticha. The sequence continues at coordinate 29,860 of CAJVPS010000015.1, read as the reverse complement.
CAGTTTCTCGCGTGGATTCCATCCGTCATTTGATTTTTTGTAGCTAAATCCAAGATCAAACATATTACAATCATAAACTGCTCAATAAAATTGAAAATATCCGCAAACATTAATCTATGTTGATTCATACAACTCTCTGACATTTCGTTTCACAAGGTTAAAAGTCCATTGCGCAAGATCATTCGGCAAATTGGAAATTGGATATGATTCTATTGTCACAATGAATCTTTGATTGATTGTTTGTTGTTGAAAATTAATAATATCATTAAGTGCTCCGTCCAACTTTATTAGTCAATAATGAATTGAACGTACTCTTCATCGTATTTGTATTCGACAGGCCCAAGAAACCCGAGAACATTTGTTTCCTTTTTAAATTTTAATTACATGGCATACTTTTAGCATATGAATAAATAGGAAACTCAATATCAAATTATTTAAACCTCGCTAGCAATATCGACAAGACTTTTCTTGTGTTCCATTGTATTTATCGTGGTATTTTTTCATAGAAAAATATTTGATCTCGTGGATATTTTTTTTTAAATTTACATTTGATGATTTGATGATCTAAACGCTCTAAATATTTTTTTTGAAGATTTCAGCTTTTTATTAAGATTAAAGTTTTTCCAAGCTGTTAATTACAAAATTAATATTATTATATCGATATATATATATATATATATATATACATGTATGTATATTTACTATCATGTATCAATGCATGCATGCAAAGATAATCAATAGGAATCAATTTTATATTATTAGCTAATGAATTTACGATAACGATAAACACCAATTCCCAATTAAGCAGCATACATTAATACTTTCAAATAATCTAAATAATACTAATGATTAATAGATTTATAGATAAAAAGATACACACACGCAGAAGACAGACAATTACACAATTGTGAGAAGATAATATAAAAAAGGTTGTCCCGCTAATAATCTGTGTATGACTGTCTGAATAAAAAACCAAAATCCTAGAAATCAAAAAAAAAAATAAAAAAAGAAAAATTTAAAGGGGATGATAAAGTTTAGGGTGTGTTGTTTACAAGAGAAAATAAATTTATTCAAGTATTTTATATTGAAAAGTGAAGATGAACTACTAGCGTAAGAGTTTTGATTATGGTATGTGTATGATTTATAAATATGAATGCGTACATTAAGGTGAATTACTGCCATTTCCGCTATTTCCGCTTTGCTCCGATTTTCGACGCTCTCGCTCGCGTTCTCTTTGCTCACGATCTCTTTCCCAGTCGCGATCTCTTCGATCTCTATCACGATCTCTGTCACGTTCTTTAATATCGCGTTCGGAGCGTTCGAGTCGATCACGATCACGATCTCTGTCACGTTCTTTATCGCGTTCGGAGCGTTCGGGTCGATCTCTGTCCCGTTCTCTTTCGCGTTCGGGTCGATCACGATCTCTATCACGATCACGGTCTCGCTCAGATCGATCACGATCACGTTCACGTTCACCACGATCATTTCTCTCACGTTCTTGTTGATGAGAAGATGATGATGATGATGACGTAGACATAGAGTGTGATTCTTCCGACACAGAAGCTCTTGGAGAATTTTTACTTTTCTTTGTAGGCACATCCTCGCGTGCTCGATCCTCTGTATCGATATCGCCTTTTGGTGGGCTATAAGGTCTTTTTTGCCCAGTTGGTGACGAAGAATTATTTACTGGCGAGGTGCTCGAGGAAGCACCCACTTCACTCATGCTAACTAAAACATCAGCCGTATCATCGTAATCTTCGTCTACCTGCCGTGAGGATGTAGATGTAGAAATGACAGGTGGGTTAATTATATTTCTATCCGACGAATTTGGTGGCGTTGTACGAAAATTTCCAAGACTTGATGGATGTTTTACATTATCGACAGTATCCAACGGACTATCTGGCGTAGCTGCAACACCATTATTATCCAGGATGCGAGATAAGTCGGGCGATCTCGATTCAGGCGGTGATCGAGGACTTGTTTCGTCATTCAAGATGTTTGGCTTATGATGTTCAACTCGACTTAAATGTTGTGGAGGCTGTTGCTGTGGTTGTTCCACCATAGAATTTGAAGATTTTCGTGAAAGTGGCGGTAATTCATTATTATTGGCGTTATTATTGTTGTTATTGGGGGTGGTAGTGGTGTTATTATTATTGGCATTAGTAGTATTATTGTTATTGTTGGTGGCAGTATTGGTATTGTTGTTGTTAGTATTACTAGGAGAAGTAGTAGGCATTGATATTGAACTAGGACTACGCATATCGGGTACGAAAGGACCATTTTCTCTCACCGGTGATTCATGCGGAATAGATGTTCTTGGAGTTGATGGTTCAGAGGCTTTTATTTCCGGGAGGTTTATTGAATTTGATCTTCTTCTGTCGTGCATATCTTCCGATCGAAACGTATGAATTGGGGGGACCACATTTCCGCTACCAACTTTCTCATCATCAACGGATTGTTCCGGTATTCGATGATTAACTACATGATCAAGTGGAACTGCATGATCAAGTGGTGGTGGAGGCGAGGCATTCAAAATTTGTTGAGGTGGCACTCTTGATGGTCCATGCTCGACGATATTATTCGAGACGCCATCAACTGAAGTATCTTCGGGCTTCATTGATGAATCTCGATGATACTCGTGATGATTATGATGATGTGATGAGTGGCCTTCGTGGCTATTAGATATTGGTGGCGGTTGTTCGCTAATATGATAAGGTGGAATACCATTATGTTTATCTTCTCCCTTTACTTTTGTTGGGTCATAAATTTCTTCGCGACGATCATGAAGAATATCGTGGTGAGGGACAGAATGTGATGAATGAGGTTGCTGATGAGAAGACTGATGAGGAGGCAAAATAGGTGGTGAATATTGTTCGGGACCTGGTAATTTTGGTGATGCCAAAGTATAGGGTTGTCGACCGGATGATTGAGGTTCGGGTAATTGAGGAGAATATCCACGGCTGCTACGGGATTCGGAAATAGGGGGCATCTGCGGAGAAGGAGAAGGACGCTTTTCCATGCGCAATTGTGAAGTCGTCTGAGGTGGAGGTGGAGGTTGTGATTGCTGACCTAATTGACGGTTATCATGTTGAGATGGTGGCATCATGGGACTCAAAGTATTATGATGATTTGGCGGCGTAGTTGGTTCACCACGAATATGAGGAGGCAAAGGATGATTATATTGCGGAGCTGGGCTTCGACGACCTGTATTCATAGGAGGCAAATCACGTCCACTACCTTGCACATTATTTGGAAAATTAACAGGTAAAGGTGGAGGCGGAGGATGTGACTGTCGATTATCCATTCTCCCATAACCTCCTAAACCTGGCATACCTGGAGGACCTGGTGGCCCAGGAGTGGGATGAGCGAATTGTGGTGGTGGCGGATTACTCATCATCGACGGCGAATTATTATACGCCTGCGGATTCACGTCTTGTGGAACCGGAGCGGTAGTTTGTCCACCTTGTTGCTGTTGATTTCTAAGCATTTGCAAACGTTGTTTAATGTGTGGATTGTCTTGGTCTAGTTCATGAGCTCGTTGATAGGCATCCAATGCATCGCTTATTTGATTGTTACATGACTCGTACAGTGTGCCGAGGTCGTACCATACTTCACTGATGTATGGGTTTAGACGAATTGCTCTGCTGTAGGCGTCTAACGCATCCCGAAACTATAAGATTGATATTAATACATTTAGTCTACTAAAAAAGATTCGAAAATTATCGAAATAAGAATGGTACCTGGTTTATTTGATAATATAACACGCCAATGGAACACCAGAAAGTGGGGTTACGCCCGTCGCGATAACTATATTGTACATATAGAAATAATTTAGCTTCATTCTTGTATAATTGTATTCAAGTCGCTGTTGAAAATGATAAAGTTTATACTTACACCGCTTGCTGATAAGCCTCATATGCCTTATTGTATTTTTGTTGTGCCATGTAGCAGCGTCCGAGTAGATACCAGGATTGAGCATCGTTACCATCTTTGGATTAATTAATTAATTAATTAATACAATAATTATGATATTCAATATCATTAGTTACAATACAAGTAAAAAAAAAAACACACACCAGACTCCAACGACTTGGTCAAATATTGGATTGCCATATCTTGATTCCCGAAATTAGCATTCTGTTGATGGTAAAGCCAACCGAGCTGTTGCAGCACTTTAGCGTGATTTGGATTGTCGGTGAGGACACGTTCATATGCCTCTTTAGCTAATGTGTACTATTTATTACACGAAACGATCAGGTTTTGTCTTCGATTCTGAAAGTAGATTTTGACATTTGGTGATAGAGGTTAATTAGTTGTGCTTACATTCTTTTGTTGCTCATATACGTGTCCGATTTGAAACCAAATATCTACTTCGGTGAGTGGTCGTGGTGGATTATGAAGAATGTATTTAAAGCACTAGACGAATTAAATTATATGAATGAAGGATGTCATTAGAAAATTTAATTTTTATCAAATATATTACGTAATTTTTATATTCTAAAATATTAATTTACCCCCAAACTCATCTCGTACTTATGTTGTTGCTTATAAATAATGCCAAGTCGAAAATAAATCTCATTTGCCTTTTCGAATTTCGGTTCCATAGACATTACTTGCGAGAACGCCTCTTCAGCGTGATCAAGAGAACCATATCGATCATATAGTATACCGATACCATACCAGAGTTTTGGTTCCTGGAAGTTTTCATTGAATTAATTAACAAAATTCTCAGTTTGGTCCATTATTCTGTGATTATTGATTATAATTATGTACCTTTGGATTCGGTAAATGGTAAAGTGCCTGTTGATACGCACTGTAGGCTTTTTGTAGATCATCCATCATTAAATAGCAATGACCTATTTTTTCGTTAACGTTTTATTAAGAATTAGAATCCGTTTTCAATAATCAAGGCAGGAAAAGAAAAAATTATAGGTACCTAAAGCACCCCATATTTCACCGTTCGTCTGATCTATATTCAAGATGCGATTAAAGTACTCAACGGCCTAAATTAATTCATAATTCAATTAAAAAATTTTTTGGTAATAAAAAAAATCCATCAAGATAAATACCCTTGGAAATTGCTCTCTTGCTCTACAAAGAGCTGCTATGTGGCCTAACGCTTGAATAGAATATGCATTTTGACGAAGTGCTGATTCATATGCGTTCATGGCTCGATCGTAATCTAGCATCATCTCTGCTACTTCGCCTATTCAACATTTTTCGTTTATGTATGAAATCAAAAAATCAAGGTCAGTGTATGTTAGACAGCTATGAAGATCTGAGGAATTAGAGTGTTAATTCAATCGGTCAAATAAAGTATCTCCATAATTTTGGATGAGATTTGTGTGACACAAACAAAAAGCAAAAACATCTAAATTGGGCTAGAACAATGCTGTATTTGGACTACTTCCAAATAATCTAGTGTGTCCAAATTAACTTGGTTAAAATGTCCAAATGGCGGTTTATATGTCCAAATTGTCCAAATGCCCAACACTGGGCTAGAATGTGTAAACAGACATCAACTTACCCAACTGCAGCCATGTTTGTTCATTAACCTGTGCTAATTTTTGAAGCGATGGTGGTTGTCCGTTTGTTGTCATTTTTACATCGCCTAATTTACCAAAGACCAAAAATTTAATAAATTTGCGACTTCTTAGGTTCGTAAATGTTAACGATGCAAATGCGTTTTTCCCAATATATACTTTTAACAAGATGACAATTTAACACCAACGGAAGAAAAGAGTATTATTAAAAGAAACCCTAGGACAATTGTAATAGCAGTAGAATATTTGAGATAAGGAAAAAAAAACAACACGGATGAATAAAAAAAGGGAGAAAAAGGTGCGCGGATTGGGGGTTTATTAAATATGTGTGTATTTTTGTCAGAATAGGATTAGTCTGTTAGTCGAGTGACAATCATTCGGGCGTCTATATAATAATCTACAACAAATAAAGAGCTTACAATCCACAGCTTTGTATTACCAAATAGAAATGGCACTAAACTTTTTCAAGTTAAGCACGAAAATGCGCATGAATGTTTGTCTCTTTTCAAAACGACGCTTACTTAATTAAGATTATGCGTACTTTTAGTTGTTGTCCATTTATCTTCTATGATGATGATACTAATAAAGCCGATTATATAACGTTAATCAATCAGTATTTATTGTTTTGATTAAAAATGATCGACAAGGCGTGTAAATCCCAAAAATTATTCCAAAGTCTGTTCGTAGTCTCTCTTTCCCCGCAAGATAAAATCAGTTGATTTTAGCACTTGTTTGTATTTAATTTTTAATTTTATTATAATAACAATGGAATTTTAGTGAATTCAGCTTTCGTATGAGAAAAGGACGTATTATGAGAAAATATCAACTATTTATAAATATTACTATTCACTATATATCTTTCGGGAGGCATTAAGATTTCATTTCCCCCCTTCCCCCGAATATTTACGATGAATTATTGCAATGTTTAGGAAAGACTAATTCATACTAGTCTCGCATGCTTATTCATCATCATCATCATCATCATCATCATCATCAATCATAATCATCATCATACCACAACAATAAAAAAATTTCACTATCGGAACAACACCAGAAAAAAGGAAACGAAAAGAATAAAAGTGTGGGACTACTCCATACTGTATACAGTTAATTTTCCTGTGGAACTCTGTGCTTAAAAGTGAGTGTATTATAATTTTATATATATATATATATATATACATATATATATATATATATATAAATATAATTATCAGGTTTGTATGTGCCTTAACTTGTTATTGTATAGTCTATTATTCATTCATACAATAATAAATAACGTAACGATAATCATTGGTTAATTACGCATACAATATAAATACCATAAATCATAAAATTTGGGTATTTGAGTTGTGATCATTGTGGACATTATGATTATTAACGACGTTCCTCTCCCTCCGATGACACATGGATTCAAATTCTGTTATATTTATGTCGCTTTATATTTATATCGTTTTGTCCTCCCCTGTTTTTTCATCAATTTAGTTGGGATACCAACCACATGTAGATTTTACAATTAAACTTTGACCACACATACATTCAATGATTTCCTAATAAGTCTAGCGTCTTTTGCTACACGAAATTTATGGTTAGAAGTATGATTGACACATTACACATACATACATGTAAATATAGCAATATAGTATTAATATGTATCAACAACAAAAACCGAGAAATAAGCCTTTTTTTTTCCTTTGATTGTCTGGGCTCTCTCCTGTATATGTGTACAGAACGTTTATTATTATCCCATTCATCCTTTTGTGTTGATTAACACAAAAAATAACATATCGATCGATATTACCCATCTAACTAATACATACATGATAATATGATTACGAAACTTAGCTGTATGGCAGATCTCTCTGCTTGCTGAAGTTCTTGCCTAGAGATAACTATTATTAGTAAGAATTATCATACTAATCTTTAGCATTCGTGGATATCTCACATGTTTATCCTAAATTATTTTAGCGCTCATACCAATACTTAATTATAGACATGTGTTCATTACCGAGAAATTAATAAATTTCACTCAGCGAACACGAAATAAGATCGAAAAATATTTTTTCTATGTATATTTAGAGCAAATTTAATTCTATCGCTATACCAATTATGAAAGAATTAATGCAAGAACAAGTTTTCCAATATAAATTAATCCGTAATTGCGATATCACGTTGAATAAAGAAGAGGATAGTGGATCATAAGATTTAACTTTTTACTTAACTATATACTTGTTAGAGTACAAGCATGCATTTTAATCAGGGTTAACCCTTGAACCAGTTCAAAATGTTATCCTACATAATTAAATTAATAATTTTTTCAAAAAAAAAAAACTGTCCAAACTGCCAAGGGCCAAACCCTGATTTAATAAAGAAAAGGAATATTCCAGGGTTTCTTGGGCCTATCGAAAACTTCAATTTATTCAATGATAATGTTTTGGAGAAAGGGAAAAAATTGTGATTGGACTTTTAACCTTGTGAACCCAAGCGTTGTGCGAATCTATATAGTATATTGCGTGCAAGTTTTATCTTTAGAATAATTTCAACAAGATAGATGATCTTTGTTGTTAGTAAAGATCACTTCGATTCAGTTCTCGTGGAAACGATGACGTAGGTAATTCACATGATGCAGTATTTTTTTAATCTTTAAGATTGTATTTACGAAATCCAAGTCAAGAAGCAGCATCGGGATATGGCATATAAGTTATGATTCAAACTATATAAGGATCATATCAATACTGGCAAGATGAACTTGGAAGATCTGAGCGGACAATGGAAAATGGTGCATATATAGTGTGATGTGATATACGCACATATTAATATTAATTTATTGAATCCATTCGGGTAGTTTTTCCTTATTAGCGTTTATATTATTTTATGATTTGCAAAAATATAGGTTGACGGTATCCTTCCCAGTGTATGCTTAAATCCAAAAGAAACGGTGGAATATAGTTATGATATTTTGAGTAAGGACGATTATGATATTTATAAAGGTGATATATATAGATCTACTCTAGAAGGTATAATAGTATTCTCGTTAATATCAGATTGTTAAAACAACTACCACTACTCACTTGTTCTGACACTTATTGATCGAAACATTTAGCGTGATACATAAATTAATGATTATTTAATTCCAGGTTAGATCTTCATCGTAATAGCAAACTTTATTACAAATTCACATTTGGATTTTTTAATCCGTTGTTTGTCAAACGCTGATGCTGTATCAAGAAGGAGCTTCAAACATTAGAGTTGAGTGAGTTGATGTATTCCCAATATCCCCGTGAAAAGAATTATTAGATGAACTTAATACAAAAGTAGTACCCAAAACTGGATCTATTGGTTGATGCGGAGATGATAGAGATGACGATGATAACGAAGGTGACACATTAATGAAAGGTTTTGTGGTGTTGGATTTCGGCACAGATAAAAATACCGATGATGATGACGGCGAATTGTCGATATCAACATTATTATTGTTGATGTTATGAAAACTGCAAATAAATAATGGAAGCGAAATTTTCGATAATCATAATAATTACTACTATGATATAATATATTTATATGCAGGTAAAAATTTAATACCTGTGATTTTCTTCCATTTCAATTTCAATTCCATCACCGTTTGGAATATTTAAAGATGAACGCAATAAATCCATACTTGATGTTTCTTCATTATCTTGAATATTAGTGCTATTATTTTTTCGAGAAGCCTTGCTAAATTTTGCAAATAAGTTAAATATTATGGCTGAAAAATAATTGATTACTGGTCTGTACATCAAGAAATAAAAATAAATTATTAGAATCAAAAATATACGGGAAAAACAAATCTTAGGTAAAAATTTTTTTAGAAAAATACCTGATAAATTCGGGAAAGAAACACGAAAATGCAAAAGTGTCACTTTGATCCCCGCGACTTCCATCAGAATTGACACGAAAGAAGCGAAGATATGTCCACGAAACGATCCAGCCAAATTGGATCAAGAATAGTTGTGATTGTGCATCAAATACAAAGAAGTAGACGTTGCTTAGTCCAAGGAGAACACCCGGAAGATGCTAAATAATATTCCAAAAATGTATCAACAATACTTATAGTAAATACGCGCGCGCGAGATATACTTTTTTTTATTTTTATAAAGTAATTTTTGCAAAACTTTAATCATCATCATGAATCAGGTAATCGAAGAAAAATTACCTTTGCCCTAGTAGAAAAAATCACAAAATTTATCAACATTTCTGGATCAAGTTGCATCAACGCAACCAAGAACCCCATTGCCAACCCCACCATACCATTTACTTGAGTTTCATATCTTTATACATCGTCACATATAAATCGTAAAACAAAAAAAGCTCGGTTATGCTTCTTCAATAACAATGGAGAAACAAAAATGTATTGATTCAAATAGTAACTCACAAGTAGCGAAGGTTTTTCGTAAATCCATATTCAATTAAATAGGCAAGCCATGTAATTACGTAACTTCCAACTGACACTATTCCGACAAACTTTAGAAATTCACGTGGTCCCCAGGCACGTTCCAAGTGTGGACCAAGTGCAAGCATTGTTATCGTGCTTCCGAACAACTAAAAACAGAGAGGGACTAATTTATTTGCTATAAATTTTTTTAATTTGACCAAGTACCAAATTCCTATTCCTCTTGCGGAAAAAACACCCTACCCACTGTAGTCAAATTAGTTTCCAAAAACCCTGCTGTGACAAGCGTCCAAATATGTTGTATGGTATAACCAGGAACCATTGTTAAAGAATTCAGCACATTTTTTTCGTTAGGTGGGTTCTGTGTCCACTGTCGGTATCTTAATACTACTCCTAATGATGACAGGCCGAAAATAATAAGGGCGAGGGCGGTCGTGCATGGTGTAAAACTATGTAATAATCCAGTTGTCTGCAAATATGTAAACGGGTAGAACTGAAAACTCGAGTCGAACGGGAAATTAAAATATAATATTTACCTTCCGAATAAGCATTCTTGCAAAGAAAATGTTTAGGAGATTATTGGTGTTACATTCATTCATATGTTAAAAAAAAAAAAAAAACGCGTGTGTAAGTCACTGATAATTCTATTATGGCTAAATCGTTTTGGGAGTCTTTCAAATCCCTGCCACCCCGAACTCGCATTTATCTAGGAATAGGTTCATGTCTCAGGCAGTTTTTTGTGGTTTATTTATGCCATATTTAAATATATCGAGAAAAAGAAGTTCTCGATATCTGAATAACCGTTTCGCCAATAATATTATTATTATTACTATTACTATTATAAAATACATTAATCTGTAGGTGGAATAGCTATTGGTTTGACGGGAATTTATATCAGTGACAAACTCGAAGAAAAGTTTCCTGATAATACACCATCAAACCCACCCACAAACGTTAGCAGCCAGACCGAAAACGAATTTCCAAGTCTCAATAAATAGGTGATAGTCAAGAAATAAATGAAGATAATGTAAAATAATATATATCAATCTCCCCGTCTTCCCTCGATGTAATCTTAAAATTACGTATAGCATAACTGACGCGTTCCTCATTGGATCAGCTAGAAGTTGGTGAAATATATGTGGTGTGATAATTTTTAAATTTGATTTGGAAATATCTTTGAGCACCGTGGCATCTTCATTATCGTCAAAATCTTTGTCATATAGACATATTCTTCGAGTATTAATAAAATACCGAGCAGATATTCTTTAAGTCATATAATTTTTCGAGAATGTAAGGATGCAGATGACGACGAAGTTGTTGCGGAAGAAATCATAGGAATAAGATCCTCTTTTTTCTGTAGCAGCACGGTTAGGACATTTTTTAATAATCCAGCCTTGTTCTTTGCCGGGATTGCATCGATATTTTGCGTATTTGGATCTAAAACATAAAATTGTATATCAATACTCGTATTATAAAAATAATCCACTAAAATTCCAATTCCACATGTGCAGCAAAATACTGATATTATAAACAAACCAAAAGAGGGCAACGCATTGTCATTTGCGCTCAACGAAATAAAATACGCAAAAGGAACAAGCCACACGCAAATTCCAAAGAACGCTGCGATATCCATGAATCGGAAGTACCGGGATGTAAAATATTGAAACCATAGAAAATGATCAAATATAACAAGTACTATTAAGTAAAAGAAAAAAGAAAAAAAAACGAGGAATCAATAAAAATAAGCCAGAGATATGTTTGTTGCTTTCATAAAAAACAATTACCACAACTAGCCACAAACGGTAAACTCTTCAAATTAATGTAAGGGAACGTCGCAAGATTCAATGAGTACACCCCATGACATGTTATAGAAAACGTGATACGCCAAAATGGGAATCCATCAAGTAACCATAACAGAATTTGTGCAATTACTACAAGCTATTATCGACATTATATTTATCGCATGGATTAAAAGTTGAGAATCCCGATAAGATACAGATCGAAGTGAATAATTTTTTTTCGCGCGCCATGATAATAGGATTTTAATAGTACGTACCACAGTTACATTCTTTATGATCTTTCGAGTCATTACTGTATACTCTTCTACAAGCTCGGCTAAATATGTCCACATTTGGTAAATAGAAATTTGAGAATCATATTATTACGAATTGAAAAATAAAAGGACAAACAGACGAGTTAAACCATTTCAAGCGTACTTAACACGCCTATATATTAAATCCTAAAATACATTACCTAGATAATATAAACCACATGCTATCAAACGCATAAAAAGAATCGGAGATTAATAGTTGTTCTACAAGATCTAAAATCCCCTTTCACAAATTGACTCACTCCGCTTACTCACCTAGGCTCAATGTGAGAAATACAAATGCAACGAGGGCACCAACATATGATAGAATATGCAAGAAATTCATACTTTTGCTATTATTTTGAGACTGTAGAGTTTTGAGACTGTAGAGTTTTTGATCTGAACTGTAGAGATACGCGTGATAATTTTTTTAGAAACCATTTTTGTGTGACCGCGCGCATCATTGATTGGTCGTTAAATTAATGTTCATTTATTATTATATTAAAGAACACGTTGGCAAGCATTTATTCAAACACAATAAATAATTCACACTTTGACTTGGTGGAGGAAAACGGAAAAAACACAAATTTATTTTCAGGATGGAGGCTATTCTCCATGATTGAACACATTCAAGAGTAATCTTTTAGTCGAAAATTCATAAGTTCAAAGATTTTAAGTCTTTTTCCCTATATTCCAGCCCATACTCTGTAACTTTCTCACTAATGGAGGTGTCACCGCAGCGGTAACACCCAATCGCAACGGTAATAAGAGTTTATGAATTAAATACGCAATAGCTAGTGTACTCATCCAAGATGGTGTCTGTTGAGCTTTATGTTTAGAATTATCATTACTATGCATATTCGTTGTAGTAGCATCATTTTTTGTCACCATCACAGTGGTATCCTCTTGACCAGGAATCGTTCTTGCAGTAGGTGTAGTAGGATTATGATCCTTCTCAACATGAAGATGTCTCGTATTGATGCCGAAAGTCTCCGTAATCCAATCCTCAACTTTCTTGACTCGTTCACCGCCCCCGCTTTGTATCAGTATAAGTGTGGCGGCCAAATCTATCGCAGAAATTGCAAAATAGACTACAACCGCTGAGGCACCATACTGTCGAGTCAACAATTTAAGACGGGAAAACATTGAAAGCTTTTCACCTGCATTCTCAATTCTGGTGCTTGTGCTGCTAGCTTTTGAGTGAGGATATCGGCGTTCGAGAAAAAGGTAATCGCGAAAACTGGCGAAAAGGTTTTGACGTCGTGAAAGTGTGAGAGGCCAGCGTATAGTAGTTTCAGTTTTTGGTTTCGAAACAAATATCGAATGGAATTTAGAGTAGTGGTGTCGTGTTATTGTTGTGGAGTTTGTAATGAACTTATTGGTATGTGGTTGAACGAAAAACGTTAATTGACGCGTAAGATTGTCAAAAGTGATCTTTGTATGGGTTGAAGGAGAAAACCATGAAAACGGAATAAATGATAATGGTAAAACATTTGAATCTCTCGTCAGAAATGTCTTTAAGCCTTTTCGTTCCGCTAAGGGAATAACATGTTTCCAACGAAACATGTTTATCAAGTGGTGGTGGACAATAAAATCACATCTGTCTAGTCATCTGGAAAAATTTTAGTTCATATCGAGTAAATCTTATTTGTGGGGTGTTTGATCATCGATTTTATTAATTCCCCGCTATTATGAAAATCCATCTTTGGAAGTTGATATGCATTACTACCCAATGAAAGTAGAGATGGGTTTTTATACCTATATAAATATTGATCATATTTGATACATACAATGTTTTCAAGCATCCTTATTAAACTGATTATAAAAATTCACAAACTACAAGGTCTACATCCTAATTAATTCGTTTTTAAAACCCATTATTTGAAGCCGCCTCGATTTTCTGAATCCGCATACTTCTCTCCAATGTCTCTGCTTTAGAAATTTCGAGAATAAGAGAGTTACAGATTCCTAGTTCTTGAATTTCTTCTTTCATGTTGATGCAGAGATGGTGCATTAATTGCGCGATTTCATGAATCTTGTAATAAATTATACGTGTAAATATTAAGAGGTTAAAGAAAGATTATGAATCATATGATTTTGTCAGTTCTTCTCTTTCTATACAATATCAAAATAGTATACCATCGTTGATTCTAGAGCCGCGTTCTCCATGATTTTTGATATTGCTTCACAACATTCATTGACTTGCGATGACAATACATCTTTTTTGCATTGGAATTATTCAGTAAAGACAAAAAATATAGAAAGTAAATCTAAGGATATAACAGATAGATAACTACCCAAATTCCCTATTTCTACATTAGAAATAGGCATGGCTGTTGTCGTGTTTTTTAACGAGGATGTGAAAGGAATATAACGCATTTTGAAGTTTTCCAAATCTTGAATCACCTGCAGTAATTGATCTCTCTAAAAAGATACATATTCCATGCAGTCGTATTCAACGCTTTAGATTAGAATTAAAAAAGAACACATCAAATACGCAGATCTTTCAAGTTGACGTAATTTATGATTAGTTTACCTGCACACTCAAAGTCTCTTGGAGCAATATTATCTCTTTCTTCAATTCAAATCTTCGTTTTGCATCATCAAATTCTTTTTGTTTTTGTAAAAGTAGTTCCCATGCTTCTAATAACTGAGCCTATGACAGTAAATAAAAACAATTAAAAAATGATCGAAATGAATCAAAATAGATGTTGATTAATATTCATGCCTCCACAATCTGCTGCTGACACTCAAACGACTGTGCAGCCTTGGAATTGATAAAAAGCCATTGTGTCAAGCGTATGTTTAACATAGCAACCTCATCGTCCAAGTTCATCACATTTGTGGTATTATTTTTGCGTCCTGTCAAATCCAAGGTCTACAAATACACATATATATATGAGATAGTAAAGGTGAATATGTAAAGATAGAAATATATCCTATAAAAGTTCAGAAGGATTCAGATAGATTGAATGAAACAGTCAGAGGCTTTGAAAGAAGATGATTATTTACCTTAATATTATTAGTTGGCGCAGAAGACTGAGAGGAGTGACTTGATGATTTTTTTTTTGTGTCAGCTTCTACTTGTAATTTAACGAATTTTGGTGAGTTGGAATAATATCCAAATTTTTTCAAGCAATATGCCTAAGCCCATGCCAGAGTAAAAAATAATAGATCTACCCGTTTTCTTCGTAGCATTAAGAGATCTTGAAGTATCCTCCCGTTTCTTTGCCAATGATGTTTTCGTTACATCAACAGAAGACAAAGTCGAACGCGAATTAAAAAGACCACGTTGAGTAACAGCAGCAACACCAGAGACTGAATTTCTCGCGGATATACTTGTAACTTCCTTCGATTTTGAAGATCTTAATGTGTTTTCATTTAAATTTTTTTTATTGGAGATTCCTGTTGATTGTTGTTGTTGATTTTGCGTCGAAAGTGACTGCATATAACGTGATGGAACTTCACGAACTATTTATTAATTTGTATCAAAAATAATTCAATCAATTATGATCAAAATATAATAATAATATTTAATCATGATAGGTGCCTTTCTTCTTTTTTCCAGGCGTTGTAGAGACAGTCGTCGACACCGAAGGATCAGACGATGCATTTCTGTTTGTCTTGCCTAGCGTGTTGTCGTCAACGTTATTGTTTTTTGCTGGCAAAGTAGGCTGTTTAGAAGCCTCGGCCTCCATTTTTGTAATATGTGATTTGGTTAGGAATGGGTTGTTGTCGTAGTCGTATCTATTTGAGAATTAAGGAATGAAATACAGACTAAAGGAACTCCAGTCCTCCCTTTAACAGTAATACATACACAGCCTTCCCTGCAAATGCAGTTCGTCTTCGGACTGGTTTCGAAAGGGAACTTAAAGAAAGAAAGTTTCTTGATATCAATTAATGCCTAACCTTTGGGAATATTAATTTAATATATCACTTACGTTGCATTTAATGTTT
Source organism: Ambispora leptoticha (assembly GCA_910591765.1). Taxonomy (NCBI): domain Eukaryota; kingdom Fungi; phylum Glomeromycota; class Glomeromycetes; order Archaeosporales; family Ambisporaceae; genus Ambispora; species Ambispora leptoticha. The sequence goes on along the minus strand of CAJVPS010000015.1, from coordinate 13,845 downwards.
TCTTTCTCTCGGAGAACGTTGGTGGTTTATTATTCATTTTTGTTGACGCGTAATTTTTTGGTGATCCGTCAATATTTTTGGCTATCGCTATCTCAAATCAGTGTCACACTGATAAAGAGATTGCGTGCATTGTTATATTATCAATTCCGAAAAACAACATATAATAAATATCATTTAACATGAAGAACATTATGCTTATTCAAAGCAATCTCTTAAGTTCTTAAGTTTCAAGTTGGGTGAAATGTATGTATCTCTAAGCTTCAGGAAGTAAAGATTAGCCAGCTAACGTTTTCATCCAACATTCCTGATGCAAATGCACAATCATAATTTTTGTTCTTTTTTTCAAAACATTAATTCAAAAATATAATCATGATAGTTTGTGGGCTTGGTGCATCGAGTAGTTTGATTGTAACCTCAAAAAAGAGAAAGTAACCGCTCCTTATTAAAATAAACAAGACTTTAATACAAGTGTTTCTTCTTAGTTTTTATGTCTTGATCCAGACTATCTGCAGAACGTGAAACACCAAAAAAAGGTATCGACATTTTTTAAATGTTACCTTTCAATGAGAAAAAATTTTATATTATAAAAATCATATAGTTGCTCGTCCAACTTTCTATTATATATTTCTTGGAAATTAAATTAATAGTACAACTAAAATGAATAAAGTATTCTACAATTAAAAATAATATTTTTGTTATTCCCTGTCTCAAATTTCCCGAGAATTAAACAAGTATTTTTACGTTGGCACCAACTTTTTTATACTCAAGAATAATCCATTAGCGTCTACAACCATGACATTATTAACATTGCCATTACCATCATCTTTTATGAGTTCAATTCTTCCTTCGACAAAAGCTTTACGACCTTCCAAGTTAGTGATTTTTGCATATCCCTTAACTATTGCGTCGGAAGGACATGGGGCACGGTAGTTTATGTGGAGATAAGCTGTTGCTGAGTTTTTTTCTGGAAAACATGGATTTACCTGTTTTTATGCAAAAAGTTCTATTATTAATACATGTAACAACAATTATCATACATATAAATGAAAAATTTTGCTGCTACTCACAACTCTAGCGAACATCTCATCCACCAAAACAGCTAACAATCCACCATGCGCAATCCCCTCGTGCCCGCTCAAATCCTTACCAATATGCTGAAACCCAATCAACTCTCTAGTTTGTGAATTAAAAAAAACGAGTGGTGACACCGCAAACATGCCTGGGCCCTTTAAAGTTTTAGCGGTGAGATGGTGGTAACGTGTTTTCTCATTTAGCCATGGATAAACACGATTTCGCTCGAATTTCGGATTATTTAAAAGTGATTTTACTTCGGGAAGTGATAGTATTTTGGCGTTGAGATTTTTTTTGTAGGTGGCGTAGTCGTAATCGTTATCTTTCGTTGGCTCTTGGTTTTTTTGGAGATATTGGTTCGGTTTAAACAACGATGATGAGTGAAGTGAGGTCGATGATGTTGTGGTTGATGTGCATTGAGAATGCGTATTTCGAAGACTGGTATACCGTAATGGTGCAAATGGATTGATGCTTATTATTTTTTGAAATTTGATCAAAGGTTCAAAATTGTGATTAGAAGTAACGCATTTATTTGATAAAATATATAATACATTTCTTGTTAATAAAAGAGCCATAATTTTACTAATGATAGAAATACAATGGAATATTTCTTGATTCAATTCAATTCACTCACCAAGCACTTCAATTCAATTTATACCAAAAAAAAAAACCAAAAGATATTCTTCATTTGGACCAAATTATTAGTCAAATCATTGACAAAAACACGCTCTTACTGTAACCATTTGAAAGTAAGATTGGTAATCAGAAATCAGAAATCAGAAATAAAATGATTTCAACATCGCACAAACCTGTCGTGCTTGTCGCATCATTCCGTTAATGTGGAAAATTCATTTTTCCCGGCAAGGTTTGACGACGATTTGATGAATTGTTGATACACCACGGGTCTTCCGATTTTCCTGGTGCGCGTGATTGAAGTTAAATGCCTCCTTACTACATACATGTACTCACATGTACATACGAACATACTTAATACGTACGTGATGATTAAGAGAAAATAAATACGTGTGAATAGATGTAAACAGAAGAGAATAAGTGTATGTAAGAATAAAAGATATAAATTAAAGAAAAGCATCAAGATATTAATCAATCAAAATTACATTTCTAAATGTAAGATAACGATAAAAAGCAAATTAACACGAGATCAAAGTATTTGTTTAAGCCCCAATTATAATCAATCAAGTGACAATGAATAATGATAGCGATAAAGATGATTAATAGCTGCAAAACAAAAAAATCTCCAATGCATCAATTCAATAGCAGCATTAATCTGTCCTGAAATCAAATCATTCAATGTGTCAAGCAAAGGAGTTTATGTAAAGTGCAGACACATCTATCCATCTCACGCTAATATATGAGGATATTTCCAATTGCGGGATTAAATATAGATCTTACGAGTTTTGTATATAAAAGATTGTGTATTTGTGTCTATCTAGCTACAAAATTACATATTTTTATCTTCACCATTTCTTAGATTCGATTTATTTTTGCCAACTAAATTTTAAATTTAAAATACGATGAGTGATGTCGAGAAACAGGACGATGTGAAACATGAGAGTAGCGAGGTTGACTTTTTTATCTATATACGTATTTTTTTATTATCAAATTATTATTAAACATATTCGAATAAATAGGAAAAAGAATCTCCGCCACCTGCCAAGAGAAAAAGAGCATCAAGTGGCGGTGGAAATAATAGTACAAGGAAACCTAAATCAACCACCACTAGTACTAAAAAATCAACAAAAAACACTACAAACGCAGCCGCTACCGCAACCAATTCATCCAATTCCCCAAATAAGAACGGTAATGAAACCGCCACCACTACAAACAGTAACAATAATGAAACGACCGCAACTACTACAACAAAAAGCTCCAAGAAATCGAGTGGCACGTCTGGTGCGAAATGGACATCAGATGAAGATCAGATTCTTCTCGGGGAAATATTCAATTTGCTACCACCAATTCCTTGGGCGCAAATCGCCGAAAAGTTAGAAAGTCGTGACGCGACTAGTGCAAAGAATAGGTGGGCTAGCATTCGACGACAGATTGCTAAAGGCACGAGTTCGATCCTTTCATCTGTTGGTAATAGTTCTAATGAGTAATAATTAAGGATGGATTTGTTGTGGTTTATGATGATGAGAAGCGATGCTTAGTAGTAATATATTTGAATTACTTTTTTTTTAGTTTTAATTTTTTTTTATTTGTAAAATTGATAGAAATCAAATATTTTGCTGGTTTGTACTAAATAAATAGCATAAGATTATTTGCTATACTTCGCAATATTATTTAAATTCTAAATAAAATTTACTTTGATCGCAAAATACGCACACACAAAGACAAATATTTATTCTCGAAGGATTTAAATGGAAAAGAAGCTAATCGTAATGTGATTACTGAAGATTGCGATAGTCCTTAAATATTTCTTTTTCAAATTCCCAGTCATTTCTGAAACAGATTTAAAAACCACAAAAAAGTAAAATATTTGCCACTATCATTTAGTTTTGGATTTTGTTTCTTTTTATTCTCATATCGATATCAAGTTTGATTGATTTGATAGATTGACGAGACTTTAAATTTATCTGTGCTTGGCTTATTTATAAAGTATACAACTGGTAAAAATAACAATTACTCTCCTTTAACAAAAGCTAACGTTAAAACGAAAAATAGTTAATTACTTATTGATTGATAGCATGATTGATGTCGTTAATTAATTAATTAATTAATTGTAAGTTCTTACTATTGCTATTATTACTATTACCATTTAGAGATATATTAAAAAAAAAGATATTCCTTTTTGTTGAAATTCGATTATTTTTTTTCCTGGTTTTAACTTTCAATCCTAATTAAACATTACTTCTTTCTTTTCCTAACGAAATATGTACGGGACAGCAAGGAACTCTCACGCCAACGATATCGGGAAAGAAGCACGATTTAAGCAAGTAAATGTAACGGTAACAACAATTCCACGTGCTGTAAATCATTAATTCGTATTCATTTTGTTTTGCACGATGACGCTTATATAAAGAAACTTGTAGGCTCCACGACGACGACGAAAAATGGAAAGCAATTTATCATTGAGAACTATAACCTCAAGAAACTCTAAAAAATCTAAAAATTCTGTACGAACGAGTATCACCAATTGTAATCCTCTTAATCATTGGACATATGAAGAGAACCGTGTTCTGCTAGAGAGTATTTTCAATGCTCGTCCTGTATCTTTACCAAATAGCCAACGCAATAGCTACAACAGCTTCAAATACAAAGAAACAAAAGGCAAAAATATATCGAAGAATACCCAAGAAACGAGAAAGGAAGATAATAATGCCAAAAATTGGGCATCCCGGAATAAAGTTTCTTTGAATATGACGAGACGGGTACTTGAGATTTGGGATCGGGGAACTTCGATGGTGGTTAGAAGGGAAAGGAAAAAGAATCAAGATTGATTTTACTTTTTAACCTTTTTATCATATATAAATGGAAAAAGGTGTATTTTAAATTTATTTAATAAATGAAACATATAGAAAATTACATTGACGGGTCATGGCTATAAGCCACTTACATGATCTAAGTTATAATTCTGAAGATTTAGATTCTAAAGGCTCTGCATCCTTATACCCTTGGTAACTGACAGTCCAAACTCGTTAACACAAAATTGTTTGTTATTTCAGAATCTTTTGTATTAAGTAACTTATCATAATATACTAGTAAAAGCTCTGAACTAGGAGTAAAAAAATTCGTTGAGTATCGGTTGACTGAGCGAGAGCGAGCAATTGCGCATGGATAACGAGCATGGGAAGCGAGAGTGAGTAATGAAAAAGAGAACCTTTTTATACTTGAAAATTTTTTGAGAATATTTGTCATGAAATAAATAGTTAAAAATAGATATGGTTAATTTTTGTAAGGATTTCTATGGATCAAGGGATTAACGTTAAGATACGAATGTTTGTGTGGGTTTCTACTGATGATCACATTCTTGGGAGCGCAAATTAGGCATTTTTGTAGGAAATTCGTGATATTGTGAAGGAAATATTGAAGTTGATACCACAAAGTAGAAATTTTTGCGAAACGACATCAATGTAAATGCTACAAGATGCATTGTTCCAGAATTTTCGCACTCACGCGACTTCTCGTTGCGACAGTAACAAAATATAGATCAAACAATAGCTTGTCGTATATAGTAATTGTGGCAGATTAAAAATGAAAATAAATTTTGAACCTTTTTTTGTGCATATCATTTTGTGCATATCACATGATTTTATTTCATCATAACATCATAACATATAATTTAATATTTATACACTATTATTAATCATGTATCACATACAACTAATAATGATGCAATAATAAATTCAGTAAGAAAAAAAGTAATTTTTTTTTACTCTTCCCTTCTATTTTTCTCTCTTTTTATTATTTATTTGAATATTTTATCTAAATAAATTCTTGAGTTAATAACTTCTTATTTAATTAGTTACTTTCTTGATTTCTTTATTCTTTCTCTTTTTTTATTTACTATTTTCTATTTATTTGAATATTTTGTCTGAATGAATTCTTAACTGATTTATATACTTTAAATTAAATTAATTCTTATTTAATTAGTTATTTTCTTGATTATTTTATAAATTCTTGACTGGCTTTAAGTCTTTTCACTATTTTCTTTTTTTTGATATTAAAAAATATATAAGTTAGTTTGTTATACTTCTTATTATTAAGTCTTTTTACTATCTTATTATATTAGTTTAATATATTTTTATTATTAATTTTTATTATCTTATTCTTCTGATTTATTATTATTTTGTGTAATATACTTTTTTATATTACTTTTTTTCATTATTATATAATAATTTCAAGCTATTTTTTATTAGTTATATTAAATTAGGAAGATATTAAAATCAAGATATATAAATAAAAATATATTCTTATATTATATTATAATATATTATACATAATTTTTTATATATCAATAAATAAAAAAATTAATAAATATCTTTTTTTTTCTAAAGTTAAATTTTTATTCTCTTTTAAAATAATTAAGTTACTAAAAATTTCAAAAATACTTGAGAATTTTAATAATATAATTAGTTATATCAAGTTTGATATCTTTTTAATAAAGTATAATATCTTGATAAAAAAAATAAATTTTTTAAAGATAATATAGAAATTTTACATATAATTATTAAAAAGATTATCTTTTTTATATTTAATAATTAAAAAATATAAATTTTTAGTCTATTATAAAAAGAATTATTCTTACTTATAATATAAAGTTAAAAATAATTTTTTTTAAAAGATTTCATATCAAAATTACTTACTTTAGCTATTATAAAATATATATAATAATTTATAAGTAATATATTAATATTATATAAAATGAAATCAAATAATATATAAGTAATTATCTAACTTATATTTAAAATATTAATATTAAAGAAAAAGCTAATCTAATATTTATTATAGCTAATAACTTTCTTAAATATATTCAAATTAATTTAATTAATTTTCTTTTTTTTGCTAAATATAATAACAGATATAATTATATTCTAATAATAATTGATATATTTTCATATTATATTTGAATTATTTCTCTTTTAAATAAAAAATAATATAATTTATAATAATATAAATTTTTATAAGTTTTGACTCTCTTCATATTTTAAGTGAATAATAATTTGAAATTTATAATCAGTATCTTAAAATATACTTATAATATTTTTAATATAAAATTTATTTATGATTATACTTATTATTACAAAGTTAAGAAAAAATTAAGAGATTTAATTAAATACTTAATCACTATTTAATAAAAATACTTTAAAATAAAATCTTTAAGATTCAGAACTATTAATAGATTAATATTTTTCTTTTATTTATAATTATATATAGTATAATAAAGTATTTTATAAAGATTATAAAAAATTTTTATATAAAGTATTTAAAATATAAGAAGTTTATAATATATTAGATAAAATAATACAAGCTAATAATATCTCAAATAAAGATAACTTTTCAACTATTATAACATGATGATAAATAAAGTATTATCTAGTTATAACTAATTATAACTTACAAAATTTTGAAATTATAATATATTATAATAGATAATAAATAAGTATTATATACTTGTTATATTATCTTTAATTTCAAATAAAATAATATAAGTTAATACTATACTAAAAGAAAAGAATAATAATATTATAAATATTAATATATATATCTTAATTAAAAAAAAAGAAAAAAAAGATATATTAAATAAAATAGATATATTAAGTAAAATAATTATAGAGATAATATATAATATAATTATAAAAATAGAAGAAAATCAGAATATCTTAATTATAAATAGCTAAGTTATTACTTATAAAACTTATATAATATAAGTTAAAAAAATAAAAAAAAATTACAAAAAATAATAAACTTTATCAAAATAAATTTATAATTTAAAAAAGTATTTATTAAAAAAAAATTAATCTTTAAATTAGGAAATGAAATTATAATTATTCTTAATTATAATATTAATTAAAAAATAAAAAAATAAAAGTTAAAATAAATATATAATAATAATAAAAAAATTATATCCATATGTAATAATAATTAAAGATAATATTATAACTTAGTTATAATTCTCTAATTAACTATTATAATTAATTATAATTTTTTAATTAGCTATTATAAGTTATAATTAATTAAGATAATATTTTTAATAATAATAAAACTATAAGAATTAAAATTAATAATAAAATAAAGACTTTTATAATAAAAAACTTGGATAAATAACAAATAGCAAAAAATAAATAATGAAAAATAGATAATAGAAGACAAATAGTGAAAATAAATAGATTTTTTTAAAAAAGATAAAGTATAACAAAATTAGATTAGTTATTAATAATTATATTATATTTATCTTTTATCTCATAGATCATTGTTATGCCACATACTACATCACACATAACTTACTGCATCACAATTACTTGATCATGCCAAGAAAAGTCATCTAATTTATTTGAGTTATTTTAGCTATAAATAGTTTCTTAGTAGAATTTCTCTTTTCTCTTGTTCTATTAATTTAACTAGCATATTATTAAATTTATATATTTTATTTATAATCATTTATTTCTTTATTTATTCATGAATAAGTATCTTTTAGAGATACTATCATATAAGTATTTTCTATTATTAATTTATTTATCTTATTATTAATTTTATGTAACATTAATTTATTATTTAAAGATGTTATATCTGTTCTATAATTTTAATAACAAGTAATAAATACATGAATAAAGAATAAGTTTTAAATACATAATTTCTTATCTACTTTTGATTTAGTTTTCTGTATGAATTCTATTTCAAATATTATTGTTTATATCTTGAATCTTCTGTGTGAATTTTCTTGATATAATATTATATCCCAACTTTTTTATGTGAATTATCTGAATATATTATATTATATAATAAGAAGGTTATATAAAGATAAATTCTCTTTAAATAAAAATAATTTTATTATCTTTTTAAGTAAATAATAAAAACTTTAAGATATAATAATATATTATTATTATAATTATATATCATTATTTTAATTTTATATTATAATTTTCAAATATACTATTATAAGAATTAGTTAAATAATCTATTATAAATATATAAATTTTTTGATAAATCTGACAAAATAAATATTATTTAAAAATTAATATCTAAATTTATCTTTAAATATTAATTAAAATTATCAGAATTATAATTTTTCATATAATCTTGTTCTTTATTCTAATTATTATTCTTATTTAAATCATATTTTAACTATTTTCTTATTATTATATATTATTATTAATAGTATATTATTATAAACTATATTTATGAAGATAGATTTTATCAAAAATATAATTTATAATAAGTTTTAAGAATGATAACTAAATTATTTATAAAAATAAAGAGAATTATAATTATTCTAAAGATTTTCAAGTACTAATATTTATAAGTATTATATTAATACAAAACAAAAATAAAATAAAATAAAAAGAAAATTATGATTACAAAAATTAAACTTAAGAATAGATATCAAAAACTAAATAATAATTATTATAACTAAAACAAAAGATTTAGTATACTAACTAAATTCTCTAATAGTATTTTTTCAACTATTAGATAAATAAAAAATATATATCAAAACAAAATAAAGCTTTTATATATGAAAAAGCTTATAAGAATTTTTGTAAATTAAATAAAATATACTTAATTTATTTTAAGTAGAGAGTATTTATTATCTATATCTTTCAGACAAGAAAGTATGTAATTAATTAGAATATAATCTATTATAATAGAAGAAATAATTGAAAGCAGAATATTAAAATAAAAATCAAAGAAAAATTACAAGATAAGTATAACTCAAGTATTTTCAAAAATAATTAAATTATTACTATTTAAATATATTTATTTTATATTTGAAAACAGAAATATTTATAAATCTTTAAGATCTTACAAATTATATCTAAATTTTACTTATAACTTATTTACTACTTTAGTATATAATTATAAGTTTTAAAACAAAAAATTAATAAATAAATAAGTAAAATAAAAAGATAAGATATATATATTAAGTTAAATAATAATATAAATGATAAAATAAAATAAAAAGATTAGATAAATATTTTAAAAAAAAAGATAATAAATAAAAATAAACTAAATTTATTGCTAAATTATTTCTGAAATATTTCTAAATTATTAATAAACTATTTATAAACTATTATTAATTTTTAAATTAATTATATACTTATAATTTTAAAAATATTACAGAAATATTATAAAAATATTATTAAATTATAACTGAATTTATAATTAATATATTAATATTACTGTAGTAATATAAATTTCTTTAATTTCATAATTTTTTAAACTTAAAAGATTTGATCAATCAAATAATCTTTAGAAGACATGTGATTTTAAATAATATAATTAGTATATCAATTATGGATTCAGTTATAATTCAACAATATTTTGCAATATTCTTGTAATATTTTTGTAATATTTTAAGATTATCAATGAATAATTAGCTTCAAAATCAACAACAATTCACAAATAGTTCAATAATGGTTCAGAAATGCTTTAGAAATAATTTATCAATGAATTTCATTTATTTTTATCTTTTATCTTTTCTTTTTAGAACATATATCTTATCTTTTTATTTTATTTTATCATTTGTATTATCATTTAACTTACCACATGTATCTTATCTCTTATTTTTACTTGATACTTTGCCCTAAAGATTATAATTATAATCTAGAGTAGCAAATGAATTTAGATAGAAACTTATAAAACCTCAAAGATATATAAATATTTCTGCTCTGAGATCTGAAATAAATGTACTTGAATAGTAATAATTCAATTGTCTTTTAAAAATACTTGAGTTATACTTATCTTATAATTTTTTCTATAAATTTATCTTGATATTTTGCTTTCAATTATCTTTTCTATTGTAATAGATTATATTTTGATTGAAAAGGTTCTTGATAACTTTCCTACATATAAAAGCTTGGATTTGGCATTTGTTATCTCTATTTGGAAAAGGTTTGGTAAGCTTTTCTACGTGCAAAACTTTATTTAGCATTTGTTACCTTTATTTTGTTTAATATTGGTTATCTTAGTTTTATTTGCATTTGTTGCAATTATTTAAGTATTTATTGCTTAGTTTTTGATATCACCTCTTAGTTTAGTATTCGTAATTACAACTTCATTTTATAATTTTATTTTATTTCATTTTTATTTTGTATTGATATAATACTCGTAAGTATTGGCACTAGAAAATCTTTAGAATAATTGTAATCCTCATTACCTTTATAAATAATTCAGTTTTCGCTCTCAAAACTTATTATAAACTATATTTGTGGTAAAACCTATCTTTTAGAGTATAGTTTGTAATAATAATCTAATAGATCAAAATAATAATAATAATTTGGATAATCTTATTACAGCTCTTGGAGCTCTCATCAACTGAATAACTAATCAGAATACCCAGTTAATTGAGAAAATTACTATTTCAATTAGAAAATATCAAGAAAATGATCAAGATCTAACAGAGTGGCTCAAAGACTTTAACATTATCATCTAAGCTAATGATATTACAAATATCAGAAAAGTATAATTAGTTAGAGAATATCTAGAAGGCATTGCTATCTTATGGTATAATAAAAGAGGAAGAGATGATGCCACCTGACTAACAGCTTGAAATAATAATCAAGATCTATCATATAGTTTTAGTCATTAGTTTGCAACTCACTTTCACATCTGAAAAAGAATTAATCAATAGCAAGATGAGAATGAAATATTATAACAGATTGATATTATAGAAGAATATACAGACAAATTCATTAATCTACTTTATAAAGTAGATTTAGAAAATAAATATTCAAAAAAATATAAGATCTGAATATACAGAAGAGAATTAAAATTAGAAATCAGAAAATGAGCTCAGATTTCAGTTAATGAAACTTTTTTAAATATAATACAAGTTATCAAAAATGTAAAGAAAGCAGATGCAGATATACTAATTCAAGAATATTATCAATTACAAATCCAGAATAACTTAATACTGAATATTATATTAGTAGTACTTCAAGATCTTAATTAATAAATAAAAAGTATTGAAACTAATAAAGAATCTAATTATAATAAAAATAATTTGGATTATAGATCTAATAATTAAAATTCTAAATCAGTCTCAATCTGTTATAATTATAGTAAATCAGGTCATATTCATCCTAACTATTCTTAACTACAATCATATCAGAATAATCAGAATAACTTTGAAAATAATTATTAGAGAACTAATAGAAATAATCAGCAATAAAATAATATATCATCAAATCAGACAAATACTGATAATAATCAAAATGTAAATAATAATCAAAATGTATTATTGATCTAAATATAAGTTCTCACTGACAGTATTCAAATATTAATTGCTAAATCTAATAATATAAATTCACTACTTAATACATATGAATACTTAGTTGTTAAAAGAAAATCCAGAAATTCCAGAACTATTTCTTATAGAACTAGATCTGTAGGTTGATCCCATAAAAAAATAGTTAATGAAAATGAGAAACCAAATGATAATAATGAAGAAAAATAAGAAGATACTTCTGAAGTTATTCTTAATCAAGATATAAATAATGCTAAACTATTTAAAACTCTTGAAGAAAAACTTATCAAAAAGACTATTTACAAAAAGAAAAGTAAAATCACTTTATTTATACTCACTATCATGGCTGAATTATATAATATTCTAGAAGATTTGGTTTAACAGAAAGCAAATATAACTATTATTCAGCTCATTTAGATCTCATCATCACAAAAAACTCAATTATTAAAAGAAATACATCAAGCTACAGCATTAAAACCAAAAAGAAAAAGAAGAGTATTACTTGAACAAAAACTCAAAACTATATCTGCTTGATGTGAAGCAAAAGTTAGAAGAAATATTATTAATTTAATTATTGATATAGGTATCTCTAAATATGTTACTATATATAACTTTATTAAAGATATGAGATTGAAAATATAATGTAGTTCAAATATTTCAATGTCAGATATAAATGATATATCTAAATAATCTCTTGGAGCTATTGATAACTTACTTTTGAATATTGATAGAATCATGATTTTTACTGAAATAAATATCACTGAAGCAAAAACATACTCAATAATTGTTAGTATAGACTTTTTGAATAAAATCAAAGCCAATATTGATATCAGAAAAGGATTACTTACTTTTAAATATAATGATCAAAAAGAAAAAGTACCAATTAAATTTATTTATAGTGATAGAGAAGAATCAATTTTTGATGATATAATTTCTAAAGAAGATAAATCAGAAGAAGATTCTGAAAGCAAGTTTGAAAAATAATACTTGAAGAAAAAGACTTTCCTCATGTGACAATATGATGATTAGAATACTATAACCCCTAGATAACAAGAATTTCAAGATGATTATAGTATTAAAATTATTATCAAAGAAGTCTGGATCCCTGTTGAAACTCCAAACTGAAGATTAAGATATATTGACTTTGGAGAAATACCATTTTTAATTATTCAAAGTATTAAATGAATACATGAAGTACAGGCTTATCAAGAAATCAAAATCAGATGGAAGAAATATATCTGAGAAGATTTCAAATAACTTGACAAGAAGTTTACTCAATAATGCAATTGGAATAATTAATGGTTATTTGAATAACAAGAACTGAATAGTCAATGCTGGTACTCTTAAAATCTCTTTATGCCTGATTATTAATGTTACTGATGCTATAATTATCTTGCTAACTAGATAATAATTAAAATTCATAAATCTTTCTATGCTGAATTCAAAATCAATAAAGATTAGACTAACAAAGTTGAACAAGAACTCTTCATTAATAAAAGAGTTAAGAAAAGCTTCAATTCATATCAAGCTATCTTACAATAAATTCATCCTAATTCACAGATTGAAAGATATCAAGAATATGAAAAATATGTTGACAAATATTATACTAGAACATATTTCAAGATGAATAGAAAAAAAGCAACTGCTTGTGACAATTGCATCAAAAAAAATAACTAAATCTTCCTGCTTGCTCTCAATATGATGAATGAAATGAATTCAAAGAAATATTTGTTACTGGGAGTTATCAAAAATAATACTTCTATACTCATGAATATTAATGTGTTTATTGGTTTAATCATAGAGAATGAAGAAAGAATACCAAAATAATTAACAAGCTTAGAAAAAGAGGA
>CAJVPS010000014.1:0-60565 GCA_910591765.1 Ambispora leptoticha | reverse complement strand
TTAGAAATCTTTGTCATTATTGAAAGTTATAGTCTAATTCCCCTCTCTTTACCTTTTATTATTTCAGTCTCTCCCAATCCTATATCGTTAGGGTAAATCAAAGTGAAAACCCACTTATCAATTCACTATAACACTAATACCAAATATATGATAAGTATCCAATTTTAATTTCTTAATTATTATAGATAAATTAACTTTTTTTTTATAACTATTAGCAAGTTCTACAGTAATTGAATTTATATTATGTATTTATAATTAATTATTCTAAATATATATCTTATCAAGAAAATTATGTGATGCTTCACTATTAAGTAAGATTCAAGCAGACTTTTTATTAATATAGCTATTAAATTTCAAAAGTTTCTCATAGTTATTCTTAAGCTAAGCAAACTTAATATTATTATTTTGTATAATAATTATATTATTACTATTATCTTTAATATTATTAACTTTAGCTTTCTCTTTTGAGTAATAATTCTTGATAAAATAATCTAATTTGTCACAGTTATATTAATTATAATTATTATTATTCTGATCATGATTATTATTATTATTATTATTATTATTATTATTATTATTATTATTATTAGATTGATAAGAATCTTCAGTACAATCTAGTTTCATGAGTATAAAACCAGTATTATTATATATATTATTATAAGAAAAGTTCTAATTTCTTTTGTATTTTTTATTGTAATTATAATTATTACTTTTAAGAGAATGATTAATATCAAATATAGTTATATCATAATAAATTACAAGTTTCTAAATATTATCAAAAGTTTCTGATACCTGATATACTACTTTCATTTTATTTATAGATTTGAAATCATTAATGAAATGTGCAACTTGATCTAATTCGCTCATATCTTTAATTTATTCTACAATATTTTTGAATTTAGTATTATATTTCTGTATAATATTAGTTTGATAAAGTTGATAAAGCTAATAATAAAGATATTATTGATAGTTAGATAGTTGGAATATATTATAAATCTTAGTAAGAAAAGATTCCCAATTTTCAAAAGTATAATTTTCTCTAGTAACATATAATTTATTTAAATATTAATAAAAAGTGATATCTTTAAGATTAATTTTAATATATAGAATATAAGTTTGTTCATCTATAATTCCTTGTGCATGTAATACTCTAGTTACTTGTAATATTTATATATTAATATTTTCATATGATTTTTCTTTATATATAAGAATCTTGAATAAGATTCTTGATATAGGAGATTTAGAATTTTATTGATTATTACTATTATTACTATTATTACTATTATTATTACTAAGAGTGATGATGAATTATTGTTGTTATTGGATGAGACTAGTAAAACTAGTGAGAAGTTATTAAA
The DNA here is from genome assembly GCA_910591765.1 of Ambispora leptoticha. Lineage (NCBI taxonomy): Eukaryota > Fungi > Glomeromycota > Glomeromycetes > Archaeosporales > Ambisporaceae > Ambispora > Ambispora leptoticha. Next base: position 59,207 of record CAJVPS010000014.1, on the reverse strand, counting down.
ATTATTTACTTGAGAAATCTGGATCAGATATTATAAATATATATATATATATATATATATATATATATATATATATATATATGAATATGTAGTATTTGAGTATGAGTGAGGAAGTATATAAAAAGAGAAAAATTGATAGTAAGTATATATATATATGTATATATATATGTAGTATTAATTTTTTCTATTACTATCAAAGTTATAATCTTTCTAATTATATTATATAATATATATTAAGAAAATTTATACAGAAGATTCAAGATATATGATAATGTTATTTAAAATAGAATTCATATAGAAAACTAATTCAAGACAGATAAGATTATTATATTTAAAACTTATTCTTTATTATATTATTATTATTATTAAAAATACAAAACAGAAATAGTATCTTTAAATAATAGTTTAATATTATATAGAATTAATAATATAATAAATAAATTAATAATAGATAATACTTATATGATAGTACCTCTAAAAAATACTTATTAATAAATAAATAAAGAAATAAATAATTATAATGAAATATATAAATATAATAATATACTAGCTAAATTAGTAGAACAAAAAAAAAGAAAAATTCTACTAAAAAAACTATCTATAGCTAAAATAGCTCAAGTATACTATGTAACTTTATGAGATAATTTTTGTGATATAGTATCACATATAATATAGTATATAATATAATAATGATCTGTAAGAAAAAAAGAAAATTAGATTTGTTACAGATATATTAATTTCTAGTTATTATTATTTTATTAATTCAATTAATTTTTATAGGATATAAGATTTATTAGATAGTTCTTTTGTAAGTTCATTGACAGATTTCACAAGTCTTTATATAATTCTTTATATTAATTCTCATATCATTTCATCAATATTTATTTATAATTTATTGATAGATTTCTTTATATTCAAAATGTTTAGATAAAGAGCTTGAATATAAATTAATAAGAATAGCTTTTATTTTATTTTCTTTGATAACTTGAAGAAATATAGTTAATTCTTTTTTTTATTAATTTTGTATAATATGTTATTAATTTGTAAAAAATATTTTATTTAATTATGAATTTTACATTGTTATTCAAAAATTAATCCTACAAAATAAGTTTTATTATCTAGATATTATTATAAATTATAATAAGTTATTAAATTTATATTATTATTATAAAAAAAAAGTTATTTAATAATTTTTCAAATATATTTGAGATAAGATATTAATATTTTGATTCTTTCTTTCAGATTAATAAAGATATATTTCATGAGAGATATGATTCAGCAATTTATTCTAGCAGAATAACTTAATTATTTTTTAAATAATTATCTCAAAGTATTATGATTAGTGATTATTTCAAAAACTATTCCAAATAAATAATGATGAAATTATCTAATAGCCTATATTATTACTAATTCTTTTTTTTAGTTACTCCATATTTTTGTTTATTTGATTTCAAAATAATACTTATATATATAACTATTTATTCTTTTTTATCTTTATCTTTCTAGAATAAAATAACTTTAGATTCTAAATTTGAGATATCAGTATAAAGATAGAATTTTTTTGTAAAGTCAGAATAAATCAAAATAGATATAATTATAAGATATTATTTAATTTATTAAAAGGCTTCTTCTTATTTTACAATTTAAATAAATAATTCTTTATTATAAAGTAATTTGAATAAAGAGATAATAATTTAAGAAAATTTTTTTACAAATTTTTTATAGTATCCAGCTAATTTAAGAAATAATCAGAGTTCTTTAAAAGTTCTTGATTAAGAAAAGTTTTTTATCTTTTATATTATTGATAGATTAGAAGAAATTCCTTCTTTAGTTATTATATATACTAGAAATAGTAATTCTTTTCTAAAAAAAAGTTATATTTTTCTGGATTGAATTTTAGATTAACATTTTAGATTCTGTAAAATACTTTATTAAGATAATTCAAGTATTCTTCAAAATCTTTTGAGAATACATTCAGTTCATCAATATATATATTGATAAAATTCTAATTATATTTTTCTAGTATAATATTCATAGCTTATTAAAAAGTTATTAGAGTATTATAATTCAAAAAATATAATATTGAATTCAAAAAGTCTTTCTCTAGAAATGAAATCAGTTTTTTGATTTATCTTCTTCTTTCATTTTGATTTGCCAATATTTAGAGATTAAATTCTTAGATGAAAATCAATAAGTATTTCCAAGAGAATCTATCATTTTATTAATTCTTGATAATAAATATATATCTTTTTAGATAATAAAATTTCTTTTTCTGTAATCAATACAAAATTTTTTCTTTCTATCCTTTTTGAAAATTATAATAATAAGTAAAGTCCAAGAATTAGTTGATTATTAGATAATATTTACTTCTAATATTCTTTGAATTTCTTTTGATATAAATAATTAATTTGGAAGAGTAGTTCTATAAGATTATTATTTGATAAGTAATTTATTTTCAGTATATATATTTTATATTAAATTATATTATTTTAGTCAAGTTGATATAATTCAGTTATAAAAATATTAGTATTATCTTTTAGTAATTAAGTAAGAAGTCTTTCTTATTTTATAGTTAATTTTATTATTTAATAACTTTTTCTTCTTATTCTTATTTCAAGAAATAGATATAGGCTTTTTAATAATTAGTAAATCTAAATTCAGCTATTTCTTAACTAAATTATTCAAGTTTCTTTTATATGAAAACTAATTTAAGTTGATTATTATAGAAATACTAGTCAAGTGATTTTTTGATTTGATTCAATAATATAATCTTCTTCTAAATTATTTTGAATAATCATACTAATATTTCTAGTATATTCAGAGTTAATAATTCTATCTTTAATATTAATTTCTTGTTTTGAAAGAAATAAGTGAAATATTACTTAATATATAACTTCTATAGGGATTTTTATAGCAATATATATATCTATTAATATGATTCAATATGATAGAATTCTAATTATTTTTTTTCTAGTATAATAAATATTATAATCAGCATTAGTAGTATGTGCTTTTTCTAGTAATTTTCCTTTATTTTAATCATTATAAACTTTGATTGTATAGTATTTATCATTTTATTTTACAAAGCTATGCTTTAAATAATTATTAAATTGTTATAATAATTTATTAAGAATCTAATAAATAATATTAAATTTTCTTGTATCTCATTCAATTTGAGTTGAGAAGATTGATTTAAAATAGGAGTAAAATTAATTTCTTTAACTAATTCATTAGTTACTACTTTTTTTAGAATTAGTTTCAAAGTTATAGAATATTTTTCTTTATCTATTTTAATCAAAAGTTCAAATTGTATATAATTATTATATTTATTATTATTACAAGAGATTAGATATTCTTGACAGAGTTTCATATTGATATAATCCAAATGAGCAAGCTGTTATCTTTAATTAGAAATAAGTTATTAATAAATATATTAAAATATTTTAGTAACAGAGACTTTTATAGAACTCTTATAGATAATTTCATAAATAAAGTCATCTTTATATATAAAGTAAGATAGAATTACTTTGCAAATTTTATCATATTCTTTATAAACTTCTAATAGTATTTTTCTTTCTCTAAGCTTGTTAATTATTCTAGTATTCTTTCTTCATTCTTCATAATTAAACCAATATATATATTAATATTTATAAGTACAGAAGTATATCTTATAATTTTCAGTAACAAATATTTTTCTAAATTTATTATATTCACTATATTAAGAATAGACAGGAAGATTGAGTTATTTTCTCTAATATAGTTATCATAAGTAATTATTTTTTCTCTATTTATTTTGAAATAGATTCCAGTATAATATTTATCTATATATTTTTGTAATAATTTTGATTAAATTATCTTCTTTTAGATCTCTTTTAGTTTAGATCTTTATTTTGCATTATCTGCATAACAGATTAGCTTTATATTATATTCTTAAAAAGATCATTTTTTTGATAAGTTTTACTGAGTAAAGACTTTTTTATTTTATTCTTATAAATAAGCTATTTATCTAATTTATTCTTCATATACTCTTCACTAATAAATTAATATTTAACTTATTTTTAAGCTTATATTAAATCTGAGTAATAATAAATTATTTTTTAGATTATATTAAATAAACTATATTTTACTTATAATATAATAAAAGAATTAGTATATAGCTAGATCTTGAATTATTATTAAAGCTTTTAGTTTTGTCTTTCTTCTTATATAAATACTTTTCTTATTAAAAATATAAATACAAACATATTTTTATAAGAAATTCAAGATATTGAGAATTAAAATTTTATTTTGACTATTATTAGAAATATTATTTAGTTTTTATTTATTAGTAAAATAAAAAAGATACTTTTATAATTAACTTTATAAGTCTGAATTTCTTCTTTTATTTCAGTTATATTATACAAAATACTAAAAAATTATTATATAAAATATAAATAATAGATAAAAATAAAATTTGTATTGATTGATAAATAGCATTTTAATAAATTTATATCTTACTAATTTTTTCTTATATTTTATTTCTTTCATAAATCACTATATATAAATTGATATAATTCAAATATTAAAATTTTATTTTTACTAATATTAATATATAATATTAAATATTATTATATCTTTAAATAAAATATTAAAAATTATCTAATTATCAAAAATATAAATTCTGCTTATATACTTGTCAAAATATTAAATTAATTAGAAAAGAATATATTAATTAAATTAAAAGTAAGTAGATAATTCAAGTTAATAATTTAATTATATTAAGAGTTTTAAAAAAAGTGAAAAAATACTTAATACTGAACTTATCTAATCAAATATAAAGTATCATAAGTTGATGATAGTTCTTAAACTTAAACTTGTTTTTAAGAAATTTATTTTAATTTACAAAGACAGAGTTATTTTATCAGATATTATCTTAATTAAAAAGACAAAATAATAAGCAAATAATTTAGAAGTTTTAAATAAAACTTAGTTATTTAGCTTTAAAAATTTAAAGAATAATATAATATTTATCTAAGAAAATTTTATAAAGAATCATTAACTTTCTGAATATAAAAAAGATAAAGAAAACTTAGTATTACTTTATATATAAGTACTAATAGCTCTTATAAGTTAGATTTATCAGTTATTAGTAAATTTGTCAAATCATAATATTTTACTAATATTAATATTAATAATTTACTAATAATATATGATATTAATAAAAAGACTTAAATATTAACTATAATTTTTTAAGAATAACTTCAAGAATTTAGTAAGCAAGTAACTTAAAGATATAAAGATCAAAAAGTCTTATTGATTTTAAATAATTATCCAAGTTATAAAACAGATAGTATTATTTTTTTAATTATTATTATTTATTTTCTATCTCTAAATATTACAAATAAAATTCAATAATAAATATGAGAATTATTAGTTTATTTAAAAGATATTATTATAATCTGTATATCAGATATATTTTAAGTAAAATTCAAGAAGAAAAAAATATTAAAGACTTAAAGATAAATATTCTGCAGATAATAAATTATATTACTAAGAGCTGAAAAGAAATTATATCAAGAATTATTAGTAATTATTAGAAATATATAAATATTCTTTCAACTAATATTAATATTAAGTTAAGTAAGCTTACTTATAATAATTCACCAACTATAACAGTTAGTAAGCTTACACAAATGATTATAAATCTTAATTTAGCTAATAGCATGAGTTTTAATAAGTTTATGAATAATCCAAATGAAAAATAGTTTATAAAGTGTCTGATAGTGACATATATATTGAAATCCTTGCTAAAATATATAGAAAATCTTCAGATATATATATTATTAATGATAATAAAGTTGATAATAATGTTAAATTACTGATTATAAGTTGTAGTAATACTGCAAGTAGTTTAGAGACTGTTTATTCTTTTTTGTAATAGCAAGAAGATTCTAAAGAATTATTCTAATATATTAATATACTAGATTATTATATTCATTTAAAATCAATAAGTATAATGAAATAAACAATAATAAATGAGTTTTTTTAATTAGCAGTAATAATATTTTACTTTATAATTAAATAAAAATTCTATTCAATCATATATAGTCAATAAAATATTGACTCTCTATATATGCATCCCTCCATATAAGTATACTTTTGCCCATTCCCAAGAGTGTGCTTATATGAAGAATTCATTGTATACAAAATTAAAAGTATATATAGAATAATATAAAAATAAAAAATATTTAATAATTTCAAGTAATATTTAATAATTATTTTAGTATTAATTTGTTAAATTTAAAATTATCATTTATTATTATAATTAATTTAAAACTTTTTATAATTATATCTTTCTATAGTTATCTTTTTTATAGTTATCTTTTTTTTTAATTTTTCAGTTATTAATTATTTATAATTAAAAAAATCTCTCTATAATCATATTTCTCTTTAATCATGTAATTTTGCTTTCTTAAGTATGATAATTATAAAGAGATTTAATTATATTTAACTTTATTATTAGTATTATACTTAGTAAAAATAATTAATCTGTTATTTATAAATTATGAACGTTTTGTGTTTTATTGGAATTGGCTGCTATGTCTTTTCGACAGTTAAACTTTCATTTAACAAAATTTCAAAAAGTCTCTCGTTATATCAACAGTCTATTAATCAGCGGCGAATTATTATAAACTGATCTGGCTTTAATTCATTATAAATTAGTGTCCATTATATAGATTGTCCATTGTATCAATCAAATGATGTTCGTTTGATTTTAAAAAAAAACGAACATTTACGATATTTTTTATATTTTGTTAGTAATTGGTTATTACTTATGTTATTTAATTAAATAATATATTTTATACCTTACCTTTGCCCTTTTGATTGCACAATCTCCGTGTAGATTGGTATAGGAGACCTTTAGAACCCTAGCGAAACCCACTCTGTGTAATTCATTCGGTCTAGCTCTCGATTGTTGTCGCGTCTACAATTCTTTGAGTGAGACAAGACGGATATTCTATCCGATCCTCCGGAGTTTCTGTTTTTCCGCGACTTCATTGATCGATTTATTCTGTGATTGAACACGGCTTTAGATAATTCCCATTTATGGGAATTATTTTCGGCAAAATAGAAAATCAATTTGGCAGTGGCCGCAAGCGATGATAAAATATGGTAATTAATTCAACATTACTTGCAGTTCTAGAATTCGTTGTTTTTGCATAGAAGTTTGTCTTTGTGGTCATCTTAACGTGCAGTTCTAGAATTCGTTATTTTTGCATAGATAAAAACTTACAATTCTAGTATTCGTTGTTTTTTGCATAGCAGTTTGTCTTCGTGGTCATATAAAGGAGACTACAAAATAATCATTAAAGATAATAATTCATAAATTCAAAAATGAATAATTCACAATTCGTCTTTATCTTAACGATTTTGCTACTAACAACTATTAGTGCACAATTCGATGAAGATCCTGTATCATCAGTTACCTCACCTATCAATAGCTTCGCTAAATACGACAATTTCCGTAAAGGCGGCTTGCGTAAATTAAATGTCACTAGTTCAAATAACATTCGCCTATATGCCGAACAGTTTGGCGATTCGAAGGATCCAACTGTGATTTTTATTTCAGAATTCATGCAATCGCGCCTAGTGTGGGCGCCACAACTAATCAGTAAACAGTTTACTGAAGATCTTCATCTCGTATTTTACGACGCGCGTGGTATTTTGGATAGTGATAAACCGCGAGATGTAAATTTCTACAATAATGTTTCGTTTGTGGCGGATGATTTGAATGCAGTGATTACGGCCGCCACAAATCAATATCCAAACAAAAAAGTTACAATTGTTGGATGGTCATATGGAATGGACATTACGTTATTATATGTACAAAAATATGGCCAGAGTAAATTGAATGGTGTCGTATCGGTCTGCTATGCTCTCAACGATGAAGATTTCTCCGCCGCCATTTTAGAAAGTGTATCCAGCTCTGTGAATTTAACGTATGAAGATATGATTGAAGTGCGAGATTATCTTATAAGAAATTTTACTGGAGAAGGTTTACCGCCGCTTGAAGAAACTACTCGTTTAGTTTTTCTTGGTGGAAGCATATTTACGCCTTCTGCATACATTAGTGGATCACTCAGCTCTGAGTTTAACATTGGTATGTTATTATCAATCATGTGATGAATTTATTTGATCACCTATTTTTGAATTATTATATTCGAATTTCTTTAATACTTGTATAGTTGAGACCTACACGAGCTTGACTATTCCAATCCTCATAATAAGTGGTGCAAAAGACGTAGCTACGAACCCAAGGGCGGCTAACTTTGCATTAGAAAAAGCGAAAAATGGCACTGTAATTGTATTTGAAAATTCCGGACATATTCCTTTCTGGGAGGAAACAAAAAAATTCAATGAAGTTGTTAGAAAATTTGTTTTGAATGTTAACAAATAACACAAATTTTATGCTAATGGTATAACTATTTTGCAAAAGGCTAAACTATGTTATTTAATTTTTCATCTTGTATTCAAAACACTTATAATAAAATAACCAATCAATTTTTATTATTTTACATGAAAATCTAATTTAATTTATAATTCTTCAAAAAGAAATGAGCTGTAAATCGAGCGGACGAATGCTAAAAATCGTGTTGCAACCGTATCTGAAGAAATAAGTAAAGTCGCCTCATAAAAGTTTTCAAAACCTTTATTTAAACTTAGAAATCTATTGTAATTAGCATTTTATCACTTCATCTTAATTTTGAATATGTAGCTTAATTCTTTTCAGCTAAACTTTCAACAAAATTACTATACACGTCAATTAGAATTTAATGATTCTTGTAATGTTAACTCTGGACCACATTTTTTTTGATCTTTAATTATTAATAACTTTTCATGACTCAACTGTTTGTCCATATTGAGTATTTTTCTCCTTACGAAGTGTAATCAACAAAGATCAACAAACATATTTACAAGTCGATGTATTTATGTACTTTTGTGGTTATAGCTGAAAACAGTAGGTATCTTTTAAAAAATTTATTTACGTGGAATGTCTCAGAAAACTAGAAAACTTTTGGGAGTGACTGTGCAAATGGGATTTTTAGTTAAATCCATAATATTTATTTAAAATCTATTATGAAAAATTTTGAATATAAAAGCAGGAACTGTTGTAAGTTTGGAGCTAATAATTATATAATTAATAATTTCTTTATACATCTACATGTATATAACTCGATTTCGTAACACCGCTAAAGATCTTCATTCCCGTGACTTGATTGCATGGCTAGTATGTGATTTTATATGACATGGACAATTTTTTACAAAGATCTTTTAGTGAAAATGTAAGTCCTCCGCTATGCTCCGGACAATTAGAAAGTACATAAGAAAATGTCCGTTTTACCTCTTTTATAGATCCCATTATAACTTGCTCTGTGTTGTGTAATGTTAGGTATTGATTTCAACACAATTTTGTATTCTCCAATAAATTTAAATTTATTTTCTTCCTAATAATTGCTTTATAAATTGTTCCAAACCTCCTTATGCAAGTTATTTAACATTGGTAAATCTTTTAAAGAGGATTCCTTTTATGTGTGAATAAACAAATTTGACACATTCTTTTTTTATTCGAAACATTCCAAAAGTTTTCATTTTGTTGACAAAAGTACATTAATGAATTGAACACTTATCATATTATACTACTCATTTCTCTACTTCTCCCTACTCTGCCTTCCTTCCAAACTTGTATCGTATGACTTCCCCATAACATAACATAGCAAATAGCGTTGATAATAAAAAATAAATACACATCAAATTAAAAAAAAAATGGTTGCCTATACATAGTCATATTTAAATATTTATTACAATCATGAATATTCAATTCTATCTTTGATTTCACCCAGTGAATAATGCGATTGGAGAATCCTTGAATATCAGATTGATTTTGAGGGAGAAGCATGCTTCGATAAGGGTAAAAATTTTGTTTTTATAATATTAATATTGAAAATTGAAAAGAGAAAGAATTTAATATAAGAAGGCCAGAAAGTTCAGGCAGAACCGGCTAAATACAGATGATGCGTTTTGGTTTGCAGTAGTGACATTAATAATTCAGTAGGGTAAAAGAAAAGAAACTGAGAGCAAGATTTGTGCTAAGAGAACGAAACTTGAAGAAAATGAATGAAGAACACAAAATTTTGAAGAGTGGTTTTGACATCGTAAACAATAAGGTATTTATGGTTTTTATATTAATTAAAATAAATTGATGTTGATTCATTTGTACTTTTTGGCACGTGATTCATGTGCATTTTTTAGTTGTAATTTACTTTTTGGAGTTTAAAAATTCAGCATTAAAATTTTGCACAAAATTACAATAAAATTTGATGTAAAATATACACAATAAGTATTATTTGAAGTTAAAGCTTTATATTTTTGTTACAAATACCATCTTAAAATAAAATATTTATTTTTTAGCTTAGCCAAGTTAACTTGACCTGTAACTTTCTTATGCTATCGTATATTAATAAAATTACTAGAAAAAAAGGCTAGTATACAATTTTTCAAAAACTAATCTCAGCTTGTAAAAATGCTTAAAAGAATGTTGCTGATCAAATTATAGACAAAATCTAATACATGTAATAATAATGTATATGTTCCCGCACTCCAAAGTAACATGCTACAAACGTGCAGAAATGTAATGTAGCAAAAACTAATTTATTTGCAAATTTCAATGAAGGCGTCCAACCCTGCTTGATGCCATGTGCGCAAAGCTGTTAAGCAATCTCGTGATTATTCTCCAGTTAAATTTTATAAATAAACTGTATATATTCAACATAGAACATAACGACATCTGGTCTACTTGTAAAATACTAACTGTAAGGCTATTGCTTTAAAAACAGATGTTTTAAAAAGCGAATTCAGTCATATATTTTGCTGGTTGATTTCGAAGATATTGCTCTTAGCTCATCTAATAAGAGCTTGATTTTTCAATGACGTTTTTATTTTCTTTCAAAATTTGAATTTAAATTATAAAAGCTGGTGATAAATTGATATTGGGTAGGAAAACCTTAGACCTTAGATTATATTGTCTTTATTTGGACTTTTTGGGTATCATATAATAGAAATAAAATTGTTGCTGGTAATATATTTTTATCCGGTAGTTGTATTTTTGAAATCAACTATCTTGTTGCGGACAGTAACACCAGATGAGGTTTGGTATTTATTTTAGGCTCTTTATATGACGTATTTTATTTGCACTTTTTAAATAACACCGAATTTATATGACTAAATTAAAATTTAAAAAATAATAAGCAATAATTGTTACAAAAATCCAAAAGTCATCTCTTAGCTATTACACTTATTTAATCTCCGATCTTGTACGGATATTTTTATTTGAAACTGTGTTGATTTGTCATATTTCCGATTTTACAACTTAAGTCAAAAAAGATCTAAATCCTATTACTCATTACAGAAAAAATTATTGCAATTATGCTTGAAACATTCACTTTTGGAGAATGAAGGAAAAAATCTGAATTGCTAAATTTTCAACATTTTCTTTGTTGTTATAGCTTTTACTGAATAGTCTTATTATGACTACAAACTTTTTATAAAAAAAATAATTAATCTGCTGTTTTATTTTTTGTTAATTACAATTACAGTGTTCTTATATATTTTCATCTAATTTTATTCTCAAAGTTTACTCAATTAATTGTATTGATTTACGACTCGTACGAGTGACCTTTGTTGCATCTTCAACTCTTTAGTCAACCTAATTTTTGAATTGAGTTAACAATATATTAAAAAAAACTTACATAGAAGATTGTTGTAGTATTATATGATAATTTTCATCAAATTGATGCTTTTCCAATAACACTTGCGATTTGTAAATGTGAATAAGAAATAGCCTGAAACTGAACACCATAAGTTTGCAATAGTAGTTCTAAATATTTTACTAGAGTTTTACTGTTTTAAATCTTGCAAATACTACCATATAAATTATAACATCGTTCGATATATATATGAATTATTCTTACTATTAGTATATAAAAGCATCAATTCATCAAATACATGTAGCTATCTTCAAAAGTTTACCACACAAAAATAGAGCGTTTACATCGATTGCAAAATATCTCTGATCACTATTAATAATGATTATTCCCAACATGACATTACTCATGTCGATATAATATGGGAATATAAATCTACATCATTTGCAAAGATCTTCATGTATTTCCGTCCAAATAATGCTGAATTCTTGTTATTTTTCGTGCTACTCGTGTTGTACGTGCTTGGGCAATGGATGACAGGTAAAATTATGGGTTTGCGAGTGTCAAATTATAGGTTCTAGTCACATATATAAGTAAATAATTATAGTTTTTTTGTTTCTTTTATAATCCATCTAATTTGCTCTTTCTGTATAAAGCGAGGGCTAAGAAGTTTCCTTTCACTTCGACATCCTTTCGATAAAAATGGAAATGCATAATATATATGTACATAACTATACGATTGTTTCACAAAATTTTATTGCATTTTAGATACAATCAAAGATCCAACCGTAAGTTTCTTCAACATAACAGGCTACCTGTAGGTTATATCAGACTCTCAGCGGCATTGAGACACGTGGTTTATTCTTCGACGATGAAATAGGGACGCGGTTTAAAGCTAGAACAGAAGAGAAAGAAGGTATACATAAAAATATGATGAGAATTTATCCAGGTATAGTATTCTTTCTTAGTGAACTAGATTTTTTTGACGTGTAAATTAAAATGAAATTTTGTTCACCAGTAATTCTCAATTGTGGCATGTTATAATATTCGTCTCTATGCTTATTATTTGATCAGGCAAATTTTGCTGTGGAAGAAATGGTTGGTTGTTGGCTGTTAGATTGACTTGTATCATGGGTATTACCTATTGATTGCATATAAATCTCATGCGCGCGTTGTTATTTAATAAGTGTGATTTTAAACAATCTAGTGGGAATATAAGTTATCACAGATATGTGGGTATTTAGATATTGCTAATGTTTATTTAATAACAAATTTAACTAACGAAAAATTATAACACAAATTAATTTCTTGTTGTATATGAGTTTCTTGTTTAAACTTGAATGTAACGCTAAAGAATTTTTTAATATCACGTAGAAATTGAATCCTATAAAATCGAAAAAAAAAGGATTACTAGCATTCAAACAGTTACATACCAACCAACCTAACTGATTATAATAAAACTCACGTAAAAACACTCAACTTCCCAATTCGCACTTAGAAACATCTTCCGAGCATAAGATCATCAACAACAGCACCAACCACTGCGAAATGGAGTCCATTTCGAGTAACTCCTTCGCGTTCTGTTTCCGATATCTTCGGACGTTTCACCAGGGTTAGCTGCTCTTTCAGCAGAAAATAAAGCACCGCCATAGTTTCTGATACCAGGGAGAGCGAATCCTGGCAATCTAATTAAAGCATATATTTGTTATATCAGATAGATCAAACAGTAATTTTATTTTGTTATTGTATATTAGCAAATTATAATTAATTTGGATCAACTCACTTTCCAGATTCTCCTCTAAATGCATCTGTATAAATCTGGTATGTATCTGTTCAATACGAAACAAGCTAAATTCACCATTCTGTTTGCTGTTCGTGGACATGTTAAGCAGCTAGCTATATGTAATTGGTTATTTGAGATATGGAGAGAAGAAAAATACCTACGCGATTCGCTTTGTCCGACCTTCATCAACAAATTCTATTGGTTTAGTGCACGAATATGAACACTTGAAATTTATTTCACCGCCACCCAGAGGAAATGCTCCGATCATTCTCCTATATTGAAAAACTCATTGAGGAATTGACATCATCAAGTTCTTCATCGGCTACCATCACATTGTAAATAAACTTATCTCAATTTAGCAAACTAGACAATGCCATTACTAAAGCTGAGAGTAGAATTGAGATCACAAATCAAAAAATCATTAGATATCACCGTCTCAATACAATATATAGTATATATAACAATACAGTGGCTCATGGAGTAAATGGAACGCGGGAAAAAAATTTGGCAAGATATGAATATCTCGCCATTAAAGAATTGTGCGAAGTCAAGGGTAGGTGCATTTTATTCAATAAAATGCTGCTCATCAACTAATGTGAATTTTATTTCATCCAATTTTACAAAATAAATTTTTTTATTTTTTTTTAGTGTTCCGCGTAATTAGGGGAAAAATTTGCAGGTAGTTTGCTAATTAAGGTAAGTCAACAGTTTCTAATTTCTTTGATATTACAAATTTGATTAGCCTAGTTTACCATTTTGTAGAACCACCCTTGCCGCTATGATACATTTATCCTTTTTGGCATTGAGTCAATCAACTTTGTACAAAAGTAGACATCAGTGCTTTTCCACGCGACTTGTAGCTTTTCCCACAAGTCTTCTTTTGATGAAAGTGAGCCAGGGGATACCTCAAACGCCTATCGACTTCATTCCACAAGTATTTGATAGGGTTCAAGTCAGGGAACTGTGATGGCCAGTCAAGTAAGTTGATCTCATTATCGACGAACCATTGTTTCGCTTTTTTGGAGACATGTTTGGGGTCGTTGTCTTGCTAGAAGATAAAATTCATATCCTCCAGCATCATTTCCCAGTCTGTGTCTAATAATAAGTTAGTATTTAAAATATTAACATAGATGTCAACTATCATTTTTCCATCGATTTTTTTGATTTCACCACTCCATCAGCGGTAAAGCAACCCCAAATCATAATTGAATCACCACCGAATTTCACTGTTGGTGTAATATAGTGACCTTTTAAAGGTTCTTCCAACAGTTCTTCCTCCCATCCGACCCAAATAGTTGGAATTTGCTTTCGTTGGACCAAATTATTCGCTTCCAATCGTTGGATGTCCAATTTCTGTATTTCTTTGCTTAATTTAATCTTTTTCTTTGGTGAGTTTTGCTAAGTAAAGGCTTTTTTCGCCTTATTCTTACGGATAAACTATTTTTCCGAAGTATTCTCCGTATGCTCTCCGCTGATAAATTAACATCCAGCTCATTTTTGAGCTCGCGTTGGATCTGGACAGCAGTGAAGCATTTTCCAGACTGCATTAGTTGTACTATGTTTGATGTGCGGGCCATCATCGAAGCTTCCAGTTTCGTCTTTCTTCTTGCATATTCTGTGGATGAAGCCGCGCTGACGCGGCGATTTCTCAAAATGAATACCTTTCTTGTCGAAGAGCATAAATGCAGACACGTTTTTCATGGGAAATTCGAGGCATTGGGAATTAAAATTTTGTTTTGATTATTGTTAGTAATGTCGTTTAATTTTCTATCTACTACCAAAACTAAAAAAGATACTTTTATACTTATCTTTATGAGTCTGAATTTCTTCTTCCAATTCGCGGAACACTAAAAAAATAAAAAAACTTATTGTGTGAAATAGAAATGGATGAAAATAAAATTCGCATTAGTTGATGAGCAGCATAAATGCACCTACCTTTGACTTCGTACAATTCTTCAATGGCGAGATATTCATATCTTGCCAAATTTTTTTCCTTTACTCCATGAGCCACTGTAGTTTCCCGGGATAAAAAATAATCGTTAAGATGGTTTCAATTTACTGAAAATGGCAATAGAAATAATAGAAGTGACAGAAAAGTAAGTCTTTTAAAAGTTTGATAATTCAAACCTTTTTATCGACGCCCATAAACCCGAATGCATAGATCTCAGATTCATGAAGTTTCGAACACGCAAAAATTACAAATCATTGCATGCTGAAGTGAAATTTTAATGATTGCATTTTAGTTTTTTTAATGTTGCAAATGTAAGCAATTATAGATATACAATTTATTAAAAATCAAAAGTCTAGAAGCATAAAAGCAAACTTAAAATCTTAGAAATTATAAAAAGAAAAATTTTACAAAATGAGGAGGAATGATAGCCTCGTATGAAAGGTTCAATATTCAATAAACATGTGTAATTTTTCTTGGCATTCATACATAGTTTCAAAAGCCATGTGAAATGTAATAATGTCAGAGTCTTTCGAATCATATATCAAAATCCGCGGGAATTGGATCGTATCCTTGTACAGTCAATTAAATAGATTAGAACAGACACATCCATTGACTTGATCAAAGCCTGAAGAAAGGTACCCATTGTAAAGACTAAAAAAATAAAAAAAAGTTAATAATCAATCCTAGAGGCGTTACTGATACTAGAAGAGGCCCCTGAATAGGTTGCGCACAGTCAGAAACGTCATCATAATACGTAACGAATACATAAATATAGCGGCCCGCAAGCTAAGCCCTCAGCCCGCATCGAGTCAAGCTATACCATCGGCAACTGACGGTCCAACCTCGTATGGGCCTTTTTCCGGAATAAACTATTAAGTGATGTTGTGCATGTCTTCATCATCGTCAAGTCTAAGTGATTCCCATTCATTTTTACTAGACGTGTATCCTATTCACCATAAATCCTCCAGCGTGGGCACTCTGCGGAGACATCTCAAACTGGGAAGAACGTTCACTGTCGAAACAATGGCCACGATGCGCTTTCAATTCCCAGAAATCAATGTGGCAGCGTAACTTCAGATACACAACGACTCGACATAACACAACAACAATATATAGTTGAGACTCACCCTTTATGCTTCAACTTTTCCAACTTAAGGCTTGGCTTTAAATAATTAGGGCCCGAAAAGGAGAATTTGCCTAAACCATGATCACGTTTTTAATGATTCCGTTGTTGAAGAAAGGAATTTATTGTAACGAAAAAAAAGTAAGCAAACATAAACTTACACTTTCTCCGAAATCTAAAAGGTCGAGCTTATCCTGCATCGAATATTTGATCATAAAATGATTCAGGTTAATCCCGAAGATATTCTCGCAAAAGATTTCAAGGAGCTTGACCAAGATACATTAATTTAACAAGTGTGTGCATTCCACTTACCTATATGTAATTTGCACGTGATTCCAAGTAGTTGGGATGCTGTGCATGTGAAATATCGTTCGTTTGGAAATGTTGGGATTGTGCCATGGAATAAATCTGGTGTGCAACAAAAAAAATGGTAAGCAAACATAAACTTACACTTCTCCCAAATCTAAAAGGTCGACCTTATCCTGCGTCGAATATTTGATCATTAACCTCACATAAATGATTCAGATTAAGATCGATGATATTCTCGCAAAAGATTTCAAGGAGCGTGACCAAGATACATTCACTTAGCAAGTGTGTGCACTCCACTCACCTATATAATTGAGACTTTAAAGCATGTCATCTGATGTCATGGCCGCATCATATGCTAAAGGATTAGCAGATCAATAGTCTTAACGATATTGAAGGAACTTTTGGTGACGTTCGAGTTTGGTTAACAAAGTAAACAAAACTGAGTGGACAAGTAAACCAAAGCAAGTGGGCGATAGGCGAGAGATAGTAAGTGTAAGCAAAGCAAACAAAAGCTAGTAAAAACTAGTGGGGTAACGAATGAACAAGAGCAAGACTAACAAACAAGCAAAAGTGAATACAGACAAGAAAATGAGTAAAATGAGAAAAAAGCAAATGATATGAATGAAACCCTTTATAAATAAATAAATTGTAAGTTTGTGGGAATTGTGGGAATATTTGTCATGACGCATTTGTTGATTATGCGAAAATCAAATAGGGGTTAATAATTTTTTGAGGTCCCATGTTTGATGTACATGGATTATATTTGTCAGCTACAGCTATATCAATATATTATTATTCCTACAGTATTAATATTATATCGTCATGAGTAACGTCATGTTGGGAATAATCATTATTCATGGATATCTTGTAATCGAAAGTTATCGATAAATTAAGCGCAGTTTCAATATATATGATAAAAATTAATATAATATAATTATAATATTTTATTTATCATAACTAAATTTTAATATTTAATAAGTTTTAATTTTTCTTTAATTTTAAAATTAAAAAAGAATATATATGTTGTTTGCAAACTTATAGTGATCTAAGATGCAACTCAAGACATGACAACACGTCAAAGAGGTTTGTCGTAAGATTAGAAGTTATTAGAAGTATGTCGTAAAATTTGACATATTGTATAGTGTAAATTAAAAAAAAATGAATTTTAAAAAATCAATTTATCAACAACTAAAATTCTACCTATTTTTACAAAAAATCTTACTTTGTGATATCAACATCAAATACCTTCCTAATAACATGAATATATTGTAGGAATTATTGCAAACATTCGAATTGTACGTTATTCTCTTAACAATGGAAATTCTACCAAAATTCATATTTGTGTTTGCTTATAATTGTAATTATTATTCGAAGCACAGTCATAACCTTTTGTAGAAATTCTTACAACAATTCATACTTTGTACGTAGTAACCCGCGAATCCTTGTAGCCTGCAACCTGTAAAATAGATAGTTATATGATAATCAAATTGCATATAAAGAATAGCTCTCGAAGGACTGAGAGACAATGCAATGTGTGATTTGAAGAAAAAACAAAATAATAATATTTTTAAACTCTTACTTTACAGCTTTATTTCTTTTGTGCTAAATAATTATCATTATCACAACTTTTAATATTATTACTCATTAATGTAATTTTAACCAGACGGAACTATCTATTATCGATATCCTCCAGAAGACTTCGACTTTTCGAGCACGTTCGACAAGGAAGAAATTAAAGTATATATGATTAATGAAAGAAACGGAAAATTAATAATAAGCTAACGAATTATTCAATCAATATCTCTTATAAAAAATTCCAATTACATGTAATTTTGACATGAAATTTGATAGAATCATTTATTTCCTTTAAATTTGATAAATTTACACTTAAGCACAAAGAAGTTGAACCCATTTTTGATTGTCGTTTGCGTAAAATCAGTTAAACGTTAGGTTTCTTTGCAAGTCACTTGGCCTCATAATCTGTTTTTATCACCAAAATAATGAGATTAATAAATTAAAGAATAGAAAATTACGAGCATGACAGTAAATTGATCGACCAATCAAAAGGCATGATTGTACATGCACATGTACATACAGTATATTACATGTATGTTAATGATGATCATGGAACACTAATTCTAGAAACGGAGAAATGAAACGAATTACAATATAAAGCAACTCGTAGTAGAGTATTATTATTATTGTTATAAAAACATATAACTCAAATGAAGTTTATCATCCTTATTACATTTATTTTATCATCTATATTTTATTGAAAATGATGCAAGAATCTATTGGAAAACGGGAATATAAAACCGCATCTCTGGTCTAGCTGATATAACGCAGGGTTTAAAAAAATATCACGACAAGCTCGTGCCCGCAATAATAAAAAACAGAGGAAAGAATTAAATATACTGGCCAGAAATAATGAAGTACCATCAATGATGAATGACATTGTTTTTAATCTGAATCGGGTATATATAATATTTCAATATTTATATTGTATCGAATAGCTTTTGTGTTAATAAGGCATTCATCTAAGTTAAGAATACGAGTGTGCTTAGTCATGCAAAAATAGTTGCAATAGTAACCAGCACCTCTGACTATGTACGTTGTGAGACTCAACGGGCTCATAATCATCATACTGGTGGCTCAGTGTTTTGGCAAAGATGATTCGTTTGTTCCACAAAAAAACTACAATCTAAAAATATTTACTTTTTGCTGGTCTATAATCTAAATATTTTTCTCTTAATATTATTACATCGAACACAGCAAGCTACCCGAGGACCATAAAATCTATTAGATTGTAAAGGAGTGGACAAGTATCTTCCTTTGTCCTTCAGATCATGTATCAACCACAAGCATTAAGTTCCGATATGAAATTTCCACAAGAGATCTGTTAATTGAGACTCTCATCAGGAAAGCAAGAAAAAATAATAATGCTCTTGAATCATTTGAGATTCCTACCGACTTTCTAGTATTATTAAATAATAATATTAATAACGAAACTAGTATGTCTAGCTTTCTGAATCGGATAATCATATGTGGATTTCATTCGGAAAGTGGCTTAGATTAAAGGAAAAATTAAAAGGGAAATAAGACAACATCTCCGATTAAAATGCCAAAAATTAAAGTATGCAAAGAATCTCGAGGAATCACCCTTGTTAACTGCATCACGCATCACAAAAAAAAGAGAAAAATCATATGCTTATGTAAGAACGTAATTTGAAATCTACTGAAGGATTATTGGATTTCATTTTGTAACAAATTCAGAGTGCAGAGGTGCTGGATAGTCCTGATGCAATCACAAAATTTTGTTTACCATTTTGGTGTGCTTACATTGAATAATCTCCTTCCCTACGAAAGTTCAAATACTACAAGCAGTCATAATATTGAACATTTAGAGTGTGTTAATAAATTATTACATGCTCTTGTTCCATTATCAAATTCTATTAATCGATTTCTTCAAAAAAATTATGAGAGGCTGTATGAAAAATTGAATAATTTGAACTGGGGAACATTTGGACCGAAACCATTCGGAATTTTTCCAATGATAGCAGTTAACTATAATATAAGTGAGATAAACATGATGATCCAAACAGTCTTTGTTGTTGGTCGCTTTGGGTGATTATAAAGAAGATGAACTTTGTTTTCCTCAGTTCAAAATAATTGTTCCACTTCGGCCTGGACTAATTGATAAATCTTTCATAAATGTGAAAGCATGTTATCTTATATTTTAATACCTCTGAATTTTATGCCAATTTTTGCACTTTGCAAAAGTGTGTATCAAATCTATAAACCCGAAATCAATTTCACGAGAGCGTCTATTCGTCTGCGATTCTCTTTGATTTCAAACAAATAGTAAATTTACAAAAAAAATCTGAATTCTTTATTCACGAGAGAAATTATTTCTATTATACTTCAAAATTTTCATCATTACTATGTTTTTTTATCTTTAGTACACGTTATAGGAAGAAAATCTGAATTTATTTTTTATCTCAAATATATATTTTGGTAAATTCTTCTATAATTCATCTGGATTTGGAATACTAATATCTTCAATCAGGTTGCTTTATAAATTTACTGAAATTTTCCTTTGCAAGATATTTTATATTAGTAAATTTTTAAAAAAATTCATTAAATAATTTATATTTATTATTAATTTGTCAATATTATTATAAATTTATTTATAATACTTAAATTAATTATTATAGTATCTATTTTATTAATAAATTCAATTCAATATTTATTATCGTCGTAAGTATTATAAACTTCTTGATAATTCTTATATTTATTATAATATGAATTAATTATAAAATAAATAAGATATAATAAGAAATACAAATAACTATATTGTTGTAAATTATTATATACTTACTATTACATTTAAAAAATTTTGTGTAATAAACTATGATGCAAATTATGATAAATTATATATTTTTTTATTTTACATTATATTTAGTATTAAAAATTATATTATTTCAAAGTTTGTCATAAAAAAATGACCTTTTCTCTTCACATATACTATGAAATTACATTTTTATATCATTATTCTCAAGAATAAAGACTGGCTTATAGTTTTATATTAAAGATTACAAATTGTGATAAAGTTTAGTAGCTTTTTAAATAAAGAAAAGACAGAATCTAAATATTTCTCTATAAAAAAACTGGTTGAAAATATAAAATAATAATAAATATATTATTAGATAATATCTTTTGTAAATATGGAGAAAAATATGGTAAGTTTATTATTAAATCACTTCTTACAGATAATCATCAAGTTAAATGACTATTATAAGCAAAAAAAATATAAATTTTAACTAGAAAAAAGTAATTTTTACTGATAAGTCTATCTTTTATTTAAATTAACTGATAAGAAAAGTGTGGAAGTTATCTGAAAAAAGAATTGTATTCCAAACTGTGAAGTATTCACTTAAGTTAAATGTATAGGGCTGTTTTTTAGCTTCAGAATTTGGCAAACTAATATGTTTTCGGAGAAATCTTGATGCCAAATTTATGTGCAAGATTTATAAAAGATCTTTTATCTTCTTCTGACAAACTTTTTGGGATAGATAGCTTAGATTGGATCTTACAAGAAGATAATGATCCAAAATATTTGTCAAAAATTGCAAAAAAATGGAAGGTTGAAAATAGTATCAAAGAACTTTCCTGGCCCACAATGTCTCCAGATCAAAATCCTTTTGAAAATGTTTGGCAAATCATGAAAATCAATATTAGCAAAAAAATCCAAACACTTAATGGTTTGAAGATGACATTAAAAGAAGAATAGCGAAGTTTTCCACATGAACTCACTAAAAATTTGATTCGAAGTATGAAACAACGTGTTTTATCCTAATAGAGGCTGATAAAGATTATACTATGTATTAGGGATTACGGTTGATAATGTACTGCAAAATAAAAAAAATTTACTGATTTTTGAAAGATCTATGGTGGTACAGTTACTTATGTCCCTACTGTACATGTACATGCAACTGTTACATGTACATGTACATGTAGTTGGTTCACACGCACATGTATTATGGGTTAAGGAATCAAAAGTAGAAATAAAACTTGTGTCTCTGATCGACAACGTTTTTTCACCGAGAAAAGATAAGAACCGTATAAAAAATGACACTAGACTTGTTATTGACTTCGCACTCAAACAGACTTGATGAATTTTATAAAAATTCTAACTATTGTGATGTTTCGATCATTGTTGGTGATAATCAAAGTACTTTACGCACGTTTTCAGCTCACTCTGCAATCTTGATGGCGCAGTCGCATTATTTTGCAGTAGCACTTGCTGACGCTTGGGTGAAGCGCGAACCAAATAAGATGATTGTCTTTAAGAAACCAAACATCGAACCTCGAGTTTTTGAGTTATTGCTAAGGTAATTTCATGTTAATGTACAACAACAACATTATAAATAAATTTCAATAATGAAAATTGGATGTCGGTTGATTTAAACTTTAATAGATATATTTACAGTGGAAAAATCGATTTACAAGATTACGGTGTTTCGACGCTTTTGGATTTATTAATTGCGGCTGATGAGATGATTCTTGAGGATCTAATTGAATATATTCAAATTTACCTTCTCAAACATCATTCTGAATCTTTGGTAGAATGTTTTGCTCTCGTTAATCAGATCGCATTCGAGCATAACGCTTTCGTCAAACTTCACAAATTTTGTACGGATATCGCATGTCAAAATCCAGCCGCTATTTTCCAATCAACTGATTTTACCAAGCTACGTGAATCAGCGCTAATTTCTTTACTTAAACGTGACGATCTAAATTTGAATGAAATTGACCTTTGGGAAAAGTTGCTTGAATGGGGAATCTCTCAGGTTACAAATACAGATGAAAGTGATCCGATGATTCCACTAGAAAATTGGACACATAATGAATTCAAACAACTCAAATCTACTCTCGAAAATTGTTTACCATTTATTCGTTTTTTCCACATTAATTCGGTTGATTTTTATAACAAAGTCATGCCATATGCTGAGATTTTGCCAGGATCACTATATAAGGATTTATTACATCATTATTTGGTGCCAGGAAGTGAAGAACAAAAGGCTATTTTACATCCAGTTCGCAGTATTTCTTCAATTCTGTCGCATAACCAAATCTCTAAAATAATCAGCTGGGTTAAAGAACAAGATAATAATCAGAAAAATAAATCAATCAAATTAAAACTACTTCTGCGAGGTAGTCGCGATGGATATAATGATACTGACTTTCATAGTCTGTGTGATAATAAAGGTCCAACAATTGTTGTTATTCGTGTAAAAGATGAGGAAAAGATTATCGGTGGTTATAATCCGTTTGAGTGGAATTCACTTAATAAAAATTATAACATTTCAAATGGCTTTTTATATAAATTTGATTCTGATGATGTTCAAGCTACCAATGGAATTCTAAGCAAGCATAAAAACGGGATCGGCGTGAGATGCTGGACAGAAACTGGTCCAAATTTTGGAGGAGGAAGTGATTTAATCCTACACGGTCCCAATTTTAATAGTAGTTACTGTCAAAAATATTCCTATGAACATGGATTATTGAGCTCCGATGAAATAAATTATTTTCGAGTTGCGGATTATGAAGTATTTCAAGTGGTGACGAAATAATTCTTTTTATTATTTTATACCAATTTACGTATACCTTAAAAATCGTTAACATAAATCAAATAGATTTTTAAAACTTATGGCCGCAAATTCGATATTGTATGCAATATGTTACATTTTTCTACTTTAATAAGACTGTTTCTGCTAGGGCATCAAAATATGCAGGCGTAATACCCATAAAAGATGTTACGAGGTTCCTGAACCTTTCATATAAAATTTTAGTGTCTAGAACAAATGATCTGTTTAAATAAACTTCTTTAGAATTGTATCTTTTTTGCAAAACATATACGTATTCAGATATTATTGAAATTTACCTCTTGACCAGATTCACCCTAAACAATAGATTTTTGCTTATTCCTAATTTCTGAGAAAGCATTGGTGCTTTTCTAAAGTTATCCCTTAAGGTTGCAATTCTCCTTTTCGATTCATAGTAACCTTCACTAAAAAATAAATTCAGGATACCCTTTAGTTCAATTTTTTATTTAAATTTTGCTACCAAGTCACATTGCTTGCGACCATTCATAATACGTTGCTTAGATTTTCCATTGGATATAATGGAATTAGCTTCCATAATTTCAATCTATCCAACTGATTGGTTATTCTTAACAATTCTTGTATAACTTTTTTTCTTGCTCATCGATATAAACTACGCACATAAATTTCTGGTATGTATAATAAAAAAAAGCCTTTGTAAGTAAACCGTCCAGAAAATTACAGTTAATGAATTTTAAATGTCAGAAAGATATTCTGTAGGAAAAATTGGTTAAAAATATATTCCTATAAAATAAGCTTTGGGATATTTTGAGCCATATTTAAAAAGCCTATTATCAAAAACCATGTTCATGTTCCACATCTAAAACTAAATTATATATTTTTCGTATAAATCAAATTTAAAATAGATAGAAATACACTCACATATTTACCCGACATTAATAACTTTAGCGCCGCTCTTCAACGGGTGAAAGGAACAATCCTCCCCAAATATTTTTCTCGCTTGCAGATTAGAAAAATAAACCATATTTATCTGTAATAATTTATGTATTTTCTCGATGCAAAAGTATACTATCTTCATGATATCGTGATAAACGTTCAGTCTCTAATTCATTATTCGCCAATCTATACTCTGAATTGGGAAATACTGTGATATTATCTATCATCAATATAACAGAATTTAGTAATGCGTTTAGAACAACAAGCTATCTTTAATAAATTCAAGTAAAAATTACTTGCAAATATATACGCTATCACCAATTTGCTAGTTTAAATTTATTTAGCGTAAGACAAATGTCCTATTACTATGTTTACATGTACATGTATTAACTCCAATTTTTGCATTTTATTCTACATGTACACTTTCCCGGTCAAAAATCTGATTTAAGTTTACAGATCATTACTTTTTAAAATAAGATTACGCCAAAACTATTAAGCATAAATAAATAAATTTTTTTTTCTCATGCAGCTCTTGTTCTCAGCTACCTGAAAATAAAATTTTTTTTCTTTTACAATGTCCAAAAGGTGTGAACTTACTGAGTTTGAATGAGGAGAGATTATAGGTCTATGGAAAGGAGGTCATAGTGAACAAAATATTGGAAAAATTCTTGAACACCCTAAAATCACTATTCATGACACTATAACAAAATATAAAAATTCAGGAAATATTACAGATGCTTCATGTTCAGGAAGGCCATCAAAACTCACAAAAAGAGTTATTAGAAGTCTTGTAAAATTAGTTAAGGGAGACCAGCAACAATCACAAGAGGAAATGACAAAAAAATTTAGTGAATTTTTATCAATTTCAATATCTTCTAATACTATAAAGTATACTTTACATATTGAGTGGTTTTATGGATGAGCTAGAAAGCAAAAACTATTTATTCTGAACAAAATCATAAAAAAGACTAGAGTGGTGCTATAAAAGAAGAAATTGGAATGATAAGTGGAATTCTATTATTTAAAGTGATGAATTTTGCTTTATGTTATTTCAAAATGATGTATATTACTGGATTTGGCATAGTTTACATGAAAATTATAATGTGAATCACTTAATTCTAACTTTAAAATCTGAAAATCAAGAGATCATGATATGAAGATATTTTGCAAAAGATAAATTGGTTTTTTAATCCAAGTTTCAGGCTAGATAACAGGTTCTATATATATAGAAATATTAGAAAATACTTTTTATCCTTTATAATAGTTTAGAAAACAATTCACAATATATTTTTCAAGATGATAATGCTCCAATACATAGAACAAGAATGATTAATCAATAGAAGGAGGATAATTTGGTATTAAATCTTCCATGATCTGCACAGAGTCCAGATCTTAATCTAATTAAACATCTATGAGATGTTTTGGAAAGAAGGGTAGGGAATATAAATCTCATCCAAAAAATATTGTGGAAGTAATGGTAGTTTTGGAGGAGGAGTGGAAATAAAGTTGAGCCTGAAATTTAGCTGAAAGTTTGCCAAGAGGGTTCAAGTGGTATTAGATAGCTATGGAAATCCAACTAGATTATAAAATTCATGTTTTCTGAATAAAATGATATAAATTATTCATAATGTTTGTTTTATAAATTGCTAAGAAATTAATTGTTGAAGTTTGTGTATTTTTATCCGGTTTTAAAGTGATCGGATACTTTTGACCGGGGAGTGTACATGCAAATTCTGCAGATTTTGCAACCATATGATTTATAATGCGATATGCGTTATGTATGATTTTACAAACCGAAATTTTTAACAATCAATTACATGTATGATAAAAGGACATGCATTATCAAAAGAATCTATTGAAAAATTAACTTAGTTTAATTTGAAAATTCAGTAACTTTGGGACGCGCAATATCTCGACTTTCGAAAGTAAAAATATGCCATTTAATGCGTCTAATCTAGACAAATTATATGGCGCATTTTTACTTTTGGATGTCGAGATATCGCGTCTCAAAATCACTGAATTTTCAAATTTGTGCATACATTAATAACCTCACGTTTTCGGTTGGCAGAATTCGCAGTAAATTACTGCGGAGAAATGCAGTAACTGGATACTCGAGTGTGTATACATAAGATAAGGTAGGTATTATCGCGAGGAGATTAAGGGTGGGGTAGTATGACGGATATAATAAATTATTACATGTAATACATATACCACCTCCACCATATACATGTATATCGATATCGATATGATACAATAGGTCTATAGTTTTACATCAAACATTTTAATTTTGAGCGTTGGGAATATCTTTTTTAATTCTTTTATAATCAATTAAATACTTTTGTCTCGCGTTATTACAAAATTTATCATAGAGATTCGGCGCATCATTTTGAATTTTAAAATAGATTATATATATGCTATGTTTCTGAAACATCGCTAACATTATCTAATAAAAATTTCCGCATCCAATTGAATACTGTATATTCGTAGAAAATCAAAAGCAAACTCCGGACGTTATTTCGAAAATCAGGTTTAATTGCTTTGTCTCGAAATCATGCACATGCACGCACTCAAAATAACACGCAGATGAGCTATATTTCGTGACAATATGGTAGTTTTTATCGGAAATCCAACCGCGATATTTTCTCTTACTAATATCGATATGCACTCAGCTCATGTTTTACGAAGATATACCGTCAGTGACAAAAAAACTTAATTTAGAACGTCCTATTACAAATTTCACGCAGATCACATTAAAACCCATAATTAAGATATTGCTTGAAAGCTCGAAAGCGGAAGATTTTATTTATTACAAATTCAATATGCGACTCTTTCGCCCTTTATTCTCAATAATTAATTGGTAATGAGGTGGCATTGAATTTATTAAATTTTTTAATGTATTATCTGGCAATAAATTCTATTCTTCATTATAAATTGTTCCAATCCGTTTAAATTTTGCGGCATTTATTTTTCTATGTCACGTTTAACAATTATGCGATAGGATTTAGGTCCGGACTTGATGACGGCCAATCAATAACTTCGGATACCTTTTCTGCAAGAAATTTCTTAGCTTTACTGCTTGTATATTTAGGATTGTTATCTTGCTGGAACGCCAATTTCTCTTAAGCATCTTTTTAATTCCTCTTACATGTTGCTGCAAAAACTCGGCGTAATAGTTGGTATTCAGGTTACAGCCATAACGTATTCATGCTAAGTTTACTAGTTAGATTATTTACATGCATAGTTTTATTATAATATATTTTTATATAAATTAAATAATTATAAATTGTATTTTTAAGAGAAAAGAAGATAAAATTCTGTTTCTGCCAAAAAAAGTAAACATCCGGGAATAAATTTCATTCATAAAAATTGTGATTAACAATCTCAACTGTCCGATACATTGTAAAAAATTAGAGCCAACAGGAACAATTCAGCATAAAGATGGTAATGGGTGTCCTAACAAAATTACTACAGATGTATCAAGAAAGGTGGTGCAATATTTTCGTAAACCTTCTTCTGTTCCTATGAAAAATAGCTATTAAACTAAGTACCGAGGAGATATATTTATTTCATATCGTACATTTGGTAGACATTTGAAATAGGATAGATTTAAAAAAATCGACCAAATGCTACGCTGATGTCAACAGCAGTTCAAAAAAAAGAAACGTATACAATGGGCCAAACGTTACTCCAGTGATGACCTGGAAAAAAAATCTTATTCTCTAATGAAATGGCATTCTGACTATTTTCAAATACAATTAATAATTGATATAAGAGTAAATGACCGGTCCGTCCAATACCACGTGGTGTGGCTTACGTATGAAGGGAAAAACTCGTTTATTTTGCTTTGAGGGCACTAAATGAATGCATATGATTAAACGTTTTAATTGTGCTGGGCTTATTACTTCATACTACACACAAGAGCGGTCGATCACAATGCTATGCGTTGATTATACATGTCATGTTAGAAGAGTATAATGGATCGAAAGCTCATTTTTGTCCATCACTAATTATTATTATTCTTGAAAAGAGAAGTCCAATATTTTCAAAATAAATTTTGAAAAAAATATATAATATTTTAGGTATTAATATTAACATATATTAAATTTTTATAGTACAATAAGTTCCAGATATAATTCACCCATTGGCGGTTTTTTAATCATAAATTACTTCAGGCCTTCACTCATACTATGTATTGCTGTAATCATCCAAAGCACTCTTTTTTTGAATGCATGTATATCTCTATCTTTAAGCAGCATTAAAAATTTTTATAATAAAATTTTAATTATGTTTATACACAGTGAACCTGGATATAACGAAGTGGTCCGTTCCATCCATTTTTTTTTTTTTTGGTATAACCAGGTTTTCGTTATATTCCGGTAGAAAATTATATAAAAAAGATTTGATACTTCAGAAAACTTCATTATAAATGAAAATTCGGTTTATCCAGGTTTCGCTATATCAAGGTTCACTGTATATAATTATTTCATTGTAATCAACTCTTAACACAGTCAATTTTATAAGTTTTCCGAACACAAAGAGCCTTATACATGTACATGTTCTTTTAAAGTCCGGTGAACTTATATACATGTATCAGGAATTCGATGCTCGTTAAGTCTTTACATGCAAATACAATGTATCGTTAATTTAGGATACAATATCTCGACGCTCGGTGACCCTATTCGAGCGAAATACTAAGACAATTCGAATGGTAGTATTTCGTTCGAATAGGGAGGGTCATTGAGCGTCGAGATATTGTATCCTAAATTAACGATTCGCACTATAAAGGAAGATACTTTTTCAACGTAGATGTTTATATGTAGATTATAAATCTTTAAAAGACATAGAATTTTAACATCATATTTGTATCTTTCTTGTTGTCTGAAAAGTTTATGTTAGAAAGAGTAGCAAATTCTTGAAAATAATAAATTTAATAACATAGATCGCTTCTTTGTCTTTGCTTGATATTTATGAAATGGAGTTTAGCCATTTTAGAATTTTGGAACTCATCTTTACGAATATATATGCGTCAAGTTGAAAAATTAGAACTTAATTATTACATTAAAGAAGTAAATCCTTTTCGATTACATAGTGAAAATATTATTTAATACATTGTGTAAATTCAAAATAAAAATCACAATAAATTTTGATGCATATATAAGTTTATGTCTATTAATATACAATATAAACATGAAAATTTCATATGGGATATTTATAATTATATTCCATTACTTATTTTGTGAGTTATCTTCCAAAAATGAATTTTTAGATTTTAATAAAAAGGGCAAACAAAAATGCATTTGTTCTGAGAAGGGTCATCATAATTCCGTTTGCATAACTTCTTGCAATATGTATTTTGATCATTGTTCTCCCTTATCATTTCCGGGCTATTTCTTTTTTTATGAATTGTACGTAAGTGATGTTTACGGTCTAATTGCAAATTGTACGAAATAAATTTAATTCTAGTTGGAAATTTTGTTGTTTCATGTATGCGTATGTTTGAATTTCTTTCTGTAGCATCACTATTATAAATATTTGTGTGCTTTTTCATGTGGTCGCCAATTATCTTGTTAGTTTGACAAAGGATTTCAGAGGCATAAACATGAATGGGAGAATTGATTGAGCAAGGTGCTTTTTGAGAGTTAATAGCAATGATTTGGAATATTAAAAGGCTAACAACCAAATTCATTTTATTAAGATGAAATTATTCTTACGATAGGAACAGATGAGTAAAAGGCAAAACTCAACGATATATACTTTTTGAACTATTCACAATAGTTTATTAAATTAGAATATAAAAAATAATTCTATCAAATTACGAAATAATCAATCTCGTAATGAATCAAGATAGTTATATAATTTAAACTAAATTTTAGTTTATGTTCCAAGATAATTTGACTTAAATGGTTTGACAATTTATAAATTAATAGTAAAAATATAAAAATATTTTTTTACAACGAACATACAGTAGATTTATCTAAAATTTACTACCGCTATTGAAATTTTATAAAATTAGAAACAAATAATTTATATATGAATGTAAAGTTTCAAATTCGTTATACATTTAATTAAAATTAAAAAAATTGATGAGAAAACAATTAATTTTATACTATTTTATTGCTCTAGCATTAAATGATTGATAAATATTATAAATGCTTATTTTATTTATTCTTAATAATGATTTCTCATATCACTAATAAAGAATTACATATTAGTATTTAATATCAACTTAATTAATAGAAGAAAAAAATTACCTCAACTTTGATCTTTTGCAACTTATTCCGCAAACACGACAATGTGGGATAAATGGGATAAATGGAACAAAAATTAAATCAACTTGATTAATACGGTAGGGAAGAGTCAATAGTTCCTGCCTTATCGATTGTTTCATCTATATTATAAGATTATGCTTGTATATAGACTTTAAATGTAATGGCATCCCGTGTCGTAGAGCATGATATTTATATTATTATACTTTCAATTAATATTGTGACTGAATGATTTAACATACATGTACATGTATTTGATGAAATTATTGAAATTTTGTATCGTGCAGTATGATATAGATTTTGTGAAAAGAAGGCATTTAAAACAGTGTTATCACCTTCAATTGGATCAGTCAATATACTTTTACTAACAAAAATCTCAAATATCACGATTAAAATACATCATATTAAATTGCTTAAGTGATTATTTTGATGGTCACTAGCTAAAAGTGATTTATATAAAGAAAAGCTATGTTCAACGGTGCAACTAGATATAGGTAACCAAATATAATCAGAATCGATTTGTGAAACTAGATTATTCCATTATGCATCTTATTGAGTGCCATCTCATTTTTGTTAGCGTTAACCAATTTATTATAGATTTACAAGATTATATAAAATTATGTGAAATTATGCGCATAAATCAAAAAATTTTGTATATGACATAGATCGACGGATAGTCGACATGTACTGTACATGTAATTTAGCAGGGACCCGGAAAACTTTGGATTTTGGCCTGCATCATCAAATTTTAATTAGACGACGTGGAGTGACCAATCAAAATGTCTCCCAGTCATATAATCTTTATTTTTGTAGATGATCATCAAGTTTTATGCATCCATCCGTTTTATTTTATCTGCAGAAAAAGTAACACACTAACGCTAATAAATAGGGATAGAAAATACATGTACAGGTATCAAAGAAAAGATTAATGATGGTATTCACCGCGATAGGCGGTGCAGCAATAGTGGCTAGCTATCTAGATGCAAAATATGGAATAATGAGCGATATCAAAACTATTTTGTCGAAAAATGCTAGAGCAAAAGTTTTGCCACAGTAAATATTATTTATTTCCTCCCTTCGTAATTAAATAACAATTGAGATATTCTAAAATATTTTTATTCTAATAGGATAATGGAATTGGGTAAACAAGGATATGCCTCAGGTTATTTGCTCGTTGAAGATGCTGCTAGAAGATGGCCGAATAAAGAAGCGCTCGTTTTTCAAAATAGAAGTTGGACATTTGCACAGTGTGAACAAGGTAAAAGTATACAAGTTTATGATAGTCAGTTTCAGATAACCAATCAAGTTCTAAATTCAATAATTTCAATTTTATAGAGATTAGTAAATTGGTAAGCTTTAATAATTCTTGTTTGTTATTATGTATGGTTCTTCTAATTAAATGTTATTCAATAGGCAGATTGGGCACAATCTCAAGGACTAAAGCAAAAAGGCAAGCTCACAAGAATTAATGATGACGTTTATTTCTAAAACTAAAGTTTTCAATGTACACAAAACAGATGTTGTCGCAATATTCATGACGAATTCGGATCTCTATGTCTTCCTTTTTTTTGCATTCTCAAAAATTGGAGTCATATCATCATTGATAAACTCAGGTCTCCGTAACGAAAGTCTTAAATACGCGCTCGACTCGTGTAAACCGAAATTGGTTGTTGCGAGTGAAGATTTGGTCTCACCTATTACCGAAATAAACAGTATTGAAATTCCGATCGTCGAATTTCGATTCAGTAATAAAGCGTCAAAGGATAACGATGAGAACAACATCACCTACAACAAAATTAATGATAATGTTTTTAATATTAACTTGAATGCAACAACGACGCGAACAAAACGTTTATTCTTGAACGAATTGCCGAAAAGCGATTTGAATAAATTTGTAAGACCGAAAATAAAGTTACTCGATATCATGTGCCATATTTATACGAGTGGAACTTCGGGATTTCCAAAGGTATGGTTCGTAATAACAACAACTTACATGTGTTGGATTTTCTTTTTAATGATTGTTTTATTATAAGATCGTCGAATTCTCACATCTTCCATTTATATGTAAGTACATGTATTTGTTTGCTTTAACTTCGAAAATTGGTATAAAGTTTTAGTTATATTTTTTTAAAAAAAATAGATCTCAAATTTGTTGCCCCAATGCGAGAAGGTTTCTTTTTCGATGATCGTCGATATTCCCCTTTGCCACTTTATCATACTTCGGCGTGTAAGTATAAACTGACTTTTAGATTAATGTCTCCAGTTCAATAATACAGTTGTTTCTCATTCTGATATTAGTGGCACTTGCACTTTGCTCGTGTTGGGGAGTTGGCGCAACATTTATAGTCGGAAAAAAGTTTAGTGCCTCAAAATTTTGGGAGGAATGTCGAAGAACTAATGCAACCAGTTTTCAGGTTTATCAGACAATTATGTTTGAATTTAATTATACGTTGATACGTGTATGAGTTATTTTGGTTTGCTAATTTTCGAAATACTTTAAAATAGTATATAGGTGAAATCTGTAGATACTTGATGCTACAGCCACCATCAATTAACGATAAAAATCATAAAGTTCGTCTTATTTACGGAAATGGTCTTCGAAGCGATATTTGGCAAGCATTCAGAGAGCGATTTGGAATTGAAATAATCATGGAATTTTATGGGCAAACAGAAGGTATAAATCTATTTATTCTTTTATTTTATTTATTTTATTTTATTTATGAAAGTCCAAAAATACGAATCATATAGGCGCCACGATAATCGAGAACAAGAATTATGGATTATTTGGACTCGGAGCAGTCGCACGTAAAGGACCGTTGCTAAAGTAATAATTTTTGTTCGATAAAATGTATTGAGAAATGCTTTATTCTATGCCAAAAGAATTTTTTGTTATTATTTTTTTAGCTCACTAGATAAGTCATATGTGATAGTAAAATTCGATTTTGAAAAACGTGCTCCTTATCGAGATCCAAAAACAGGACGATGCGTTTTGGTAAGTAATACTCACAAAGCTAATCATACCATAATACTCGAAATATCTAAAATTTTCCTGAAATGATGAAGGCCAAGATCAATGAGCCGGGAGAAATGATTTATCAAGTAGACCCAAATATATCTCGCGGGTACTTGAATGTACCACCAAGAGAAGACCCCAGAAATCTGCTTGATGTTTTTAAAAAGGGTGATTTTTGGAGACGTATGGAAGACTTACTGGCTGTCGATAAGGACGGGTGGTATTATTTTGTGGATCGAATTAGCAATTCATTTCGATGGAAGGGTAATTAATTTTATTTTTGTTTAATCAACAAAGAAATAAAACTTAATATTTGATATGGATTTTGTATTTTAGGTGAAAACATCGCATCGCAAGAAGTTGAAATACATTTGTCTGCCTATCCACATATTATTGAAACAACAGTCTACGGACTGCCGTTAAAAGTTTACGAGGGCCAAGCAGGAATGGCAGCTTTGATTCTTAATAGGCAAAATAAAGATTCAATCCAAAAGACAATGAGAGAACTTCCTCAATTTTTAGTGGAGCGTGGGCTGCCTAAGCCTGCAATTCCAAGGTTTATTCGATTAATTGACGAGTGAGTGATTTCAATTGCGTCAAATTGTTCACCCAGATTTCCATAGGATTTTTGATTTAACTAATTAATTTTTTAAAACATATACATATACATGTGTGTAACAATATAGAATGCCAACTACCAACACATATAAATATCAAAAATTCCAATTACGTAAAGAAGGCATTGATCGCACAATTTGTGGCCATGATAACTTGTTTATTTTGGATTCTGAACAATTTATTTATACGCAGTTAGATGAGAACTGGTATCATAAACTCGAAAGAGGTGATGCCAAGTTGTAAAAAATGCATGTAATTTATTTATTTAAATAAGATCATTAATATTATATTAAGAAAGTTATATAATTAACATTTAGCCAATAAAGTTCAATTTTGAAATAAAATAAATTCTTAATTCCGTATGACTTATAATCAAATCATATGAAAAATGGTTTATGACCATGAAATTGGTCAACCCCGTATCAGAAATATTTCCTGAATGCAACATGATTTTTCATGCTATATTAAGACACATATTAGCAATCCTTGCGTGTTTTTACTTTTCATAATGACTTTAAATAAATATACTTGCTGTATTGTCAATAAAACAAGTGCGGTCTAAATGTGCAAATCACAATGTTCATGATTACATATTTTCAAATTAATCTCCTAAATATTATTATCAGCCTTATAAACGGAATCATTTAACGGAAATATGGGTATTGATAAGAATCTGTGAAATTTGAATACCTTTCGAAAGATTTATCACAAAGCAAATTACATATACATTCGAGGTAAAATTAATAATTTCTAAAGTCTAATCAAGATGGTTTTTCGTTTCTTATACAAAAGTTTCAGAAATACATGTACATGTATATTCAAAATGTATTATTTTTAAAATATATTAATTTAACTATGAAAAATGAATGGTTGTAAGAAAATAAAATAGTTAGTGAATTTTCTTAGATTTAAGATAAAATAAAATACAAATATACGCGCCTATAGAAGTTGGAATTGATATTAATTTCGAAGTAAAAATTCGAATGATGTAAATTGCATTGGAGTGAATTTATTTTTTGTTTTTATTCGTAAAAATACTTTTTTGTAGTTTCATCTCCTTGTCAAGCTCAACTAAATTTTGTCCTTCTAGTTTAACACCCTCTTTTTAATCTCTTTATCTGTTTTAGGATATTCTAAAGAGCTGTAGTACTGAAGATGTAACGTATCCTGTTTTTTAATTTTTGTCTGAATAGCAAATAGAGCCAATAAACATCCAAAGATCCTTAGCAGTTGGTCTGTTTTCTGGAATAGGATTCCAACATTCTCCAATAATAAATTTGCATCATCCGGAAATATTATTTGGTATCGTAGGTCGTACTCCTTTATAAATTTCTAATACAAGAACTTTTCCATGGCTACGATCACAAAATGGTTGTTTGTTCACCTCGTAATCAACCATTTCAAAGCTATAAATATCTGCAGCGTTAGGGTATAGCTTTCCATTTAACACCTCTGGACTCATATAAGGAAATACTCCACAAATTTCTTGCTTAGATTTTCTATATTTGTTGGAATGCTACGTGCAAAAAATTAGCAATTTGAGGATAACTATTAAGAAAGTCACGATGCACAAATTTTTCTCTATCGATATGAATTTTTGCCAGATTAAAGACACACATCCCTACATAAATTACCGGAATTTCAAAATCAAACATTGTAAAATATAGTAAATACGAAACTTCCTCTATATATAAAAGCTTTTTATCTATTAATAAATCTGTTTTATTTTTATATCAAAATTAAGACAATGATCTAGTTTCACATATGTTCTTTTCAGATTCTTTGAACACTTTCTGCTCTAATTGTAAAGTCACCATAAATTTTTTTTAAATTTACATTATAATTAGAAAAAAATTTATGGTGACTTTGCAATTAGAGCAGAAAATGTTCAAAGAATCTGAAAAGAACATAAATGAAACCACAATTGAACCTCGATATAACATACACACAGTAAAATCGCGATATAGCGAAATTTATTTTCAGTTCCTTTATATTAAATAAGTTTTGATATAATGAAACTATTAATAAAACCTTAATATAACGAATTTTGAAAAATTCGAGACTAACAGCTCGATCCTTCGTTATATCAAGGTTCAACTGTATAGATCATTCTCTTTATTTTAATATAAAAATAAAATAGATTTATTAATAAGTTAAAAACTTTATCTATGGAGAAAGTTTCGTATTTACAATATTGGTTTTGATATTCCGGTAATAAGTCATCACGATTGAAATAAAGATAATCAGCAGCAATGCATTTAGAGCAGTCTGAATCTATTTTTGAAAAATTTGATTGTATTAGAAATAAGAAGCAAACCTTTCACTTTTAAAAATGTTTATTTTTACCTCGTGTATAGACTCTGGAGTAATTTGCTTTGAATTGTGTAATAATCTCAACACAACTTTTGTTTCTCTACGTCGTTTAAATCTATTTTCGTCATGATCCCACATTGCTAGTCGTTTATCCAATAATGGTCCATCCAACCAAGTTGCTTTATAAATTAATCCAGAGCTTCTTTTTGCAAGATATTCAACGTTGGAAAACTTTTCAAAAGGAATCCACTCGAATAAGTTATATTTTTTATTAAATTTGTTGCATTCTTTTATTAGATTGTCAGATATCTTTATCTCCGCTAGATAATTCATCATTATAAATTCGTTTGTGATATTTGAAACAGTTATCACATCTCTCATTTCTTTGACATTTCCAACATTTACTACAATTATGAGTATTGTGAACTAAACAGTCATCGCAGTATCTATTTCTTTTACACTTAGTACATTTATTACAATGTTGAGTATTTGATTCCATCACTTTATATTTGTGAAGATCACCATAGAATGCATGCGTTCTATCGCTATCATGTATTTGTTTGTAACGGGTTTTTAGTCATTCCATAATATGCTATCCTGGTGCCGAGATCATAGCACCTAAGCCCAGCTCGAATCTATTTTGAAAAGTTTATATTTAGAAAAAGTAACGGGCTTTCATTTTTGAAAATGTTAATTCTTACCTCGTTTATAAACTCTGAAGTAATTTTTTTTTGAAATGTGTAACAATTTCAACACAACTTTTGCTTCTCCTTTACGTTTGAATTTATTTTCTTCATGATCCCACTTGGGCATGTACCAACACAATCCAATGGTCCATCCAACCAGGTTGCTTTATAAATTGTTCCAAAACCTCCTTTTACAAGATATGGTCCGGTGCAGAGTGATTCGTACCTCAATATGAGTGGTTAAAGTTGTAATACCAAAATATTATGTAGTGAGCCAAACAATTCCATTTTCACATGGAATAAAGATCATAAATAGACTTTTTTTTTGCAAATTTTATTGAATTTTAATGACTAGTTCTTCTCTAGGGCGAAGTCATTCACCACTGACTGAGAATGAAAAATGGATAGTGATCAATACTCACCGGTACTTCTCTGGGACTACCTTCTCCGATAAGCAAAACCAGAGCATATTATTATACAAGCAAGTTGTTCTAGTTTTGAGTATTGCAGAAAGTACAGTTGGGGCTGTATTATCTGACTGGAACTGATGCAACGATAATATATTTTCAGCACACCAAAATCTTGGATCTCCTAAATCAAAACCAGATGAAAACATTGCATCACTTTTGCGTACATATATTACTGATAGTAATAGAACCGGATACCAAATATTCACACCTTTTTTATGGTAGTTCCTCTCTGAACATGACTATATACTTTTCAAGTGACAACTTCTCAGAATATTGCACCAGTTAGGCTACTATTACGGCAAAGGAGAATGAAGAAATATTCTTCATGAGTCACCAAACAATGTTATATTTCATTGTCATTATATTCGTTATCATTTCACCAACTTAAAAGATAATAATGACGTCCCACACCTTCCAGAAGTCTTTCTCGACAAGTCATATTGTCATTTACACCATACATCACAAAATACGTGGGTTTCTCAACAAGGCGTTATTTTAATACCAGGGCGTGGTCCATTAGTGATAATCTTTGGTGCAATTATCATTTTTCAAAATGGTGGTACTAACAAGTTACATGGTAAACTTGTTTCAAATTCTGTTCACATTTGGGATCCAGTAATAAAACCTCCTGGAACTCGAGGATGATGATGAAATAATGCCGAAGAATGGGATGATATTCCAGATGTTGTTAAAAATATTAATATTATTCCCAACCAAGTAGACTATCATGGAAACTTCAATGCCAATATTTTTGAAGACCTTTTTATGAAACTTTGTGAAACAATAAATAAAACATATGGCCTAGCAAACATTCATATGGATGGTGCACGTTATCACAAGTGATGAATAGAAACTCTTCCAACCTCAGCCATCAAGAAAAAAGAAATAACTGACTGGTTAATTGCTCATCAAATTTCTTTCTCTGATGGACTACGTAGACCTGAGCTTTTAGAACTTGTTAAGAAGAACAAGGAAAAGGTTCCATTTACGTGTGTTAAAATAGCCAAGCAATATAGTTATCAAGTTTTTTTTACTCCTCCTTATCATTGTGAACTTCAGCTAATTGAGGGTGTTTGGGCCGTAGTAAAAGATGAGATAGCAAAGTCAGGTCCATATTCAAACCTTTTAGATATTAGGAATAAGCTTTTGCATGCTTTTGAAGAAAAAATAACATCAAAAGTAATAGTTGGATTTTGGAAAAGAGCATTGACAAAAGCAAAAGAATATTGGGAGTTAGATGATGATGTGATTTTATTGGATAATGAAACGGATGATGATGATGATCTTGGTGATGATGATGAATTTTGACATAATTTTTTAATGTAATAAATCCGAATACCTATTGGTTTTTTTTGTTAAAAAAAAATAAAAAGTAATATGTAAAAAAAAATTTTATTAAATTTTTTCTGAGGTACGAATCACTTTGCACCGGACCATATTATTATTTAATTTATTAATTTATTCATTTTATTTATTTATTAAGTTATTTTATTTATTAACTTTATTAATTAACTTTTTGTTTTCTAACTAAGATATATTACTTTTATATATTTTAGAGATTTTACAAATAATACTTTTGTTATGATCTAAATGCTACTTTTGCTAGTATCATAATATTAGTTTTGTTATGATAGTATTATTAGTTTTGCTATGATAGTTTTGCTAACTTTGCTATGATAATTTCATTATGAATATTATGCTTGTAAAACTATTTAAAAATATTTACCAATAATACTATCTTAATTATTATCTAATAAAATATAATTAAATAATTATTCAATAAAAATGCGAGTATAAAATAACTAATATTAATAAAATATATATAAAAATCTATATTATAACAATATATAAATTAATATTAATATTCTGCTTAATTATCTTCTTTTAAATTTTTGAAGCTATTATATTAATTTTTTTTGTAAGCTTTACTATTTACTTGTCTTATTATTAAATAATAATTTTTTGTTAATTTGTTTTTAATTTAATATTCAAGTCTTGATTTTCTTCTTATTTTTTGATTTAATAATAAATTATTTTTTTATTATTACAAATTACTTTAGTTATCTTATATATTAACAGCTTGAAATCTTTTGGATAAGTATATAAAAAGACCATTTCATATTTATAACTTAAATTTAAAGGTATTTTTTAGATTATTTTATGAATATTACGAAGCTTTTGTTTTTATTAATATATAATCTCTAAAAATATATATATAATTTATATTTAAACTATATTATAGTATATAAAATTATAGTATCATGCATGTGAATATTTGAAAATTACAGGAAGAAATACTTTTGATAGACACTATATAATCTCTTCTCATTCAAACTCAATAAGTTTATATCTTTTGGAAAAAATCTTTTAATAACTGAAGACAAGAGTTGTATGAGAAAAAATCTTTATTTATTTATATTTAATAGTTTTGGTGTAAATCTTATTTTATTAGATAATAATTGATAATCATAAATTAGATGATCAGATACTTTTAACTGGAAAGTGTATATATAATATATATAGGATCATATTAGAAAGAGACAGATAATGTGTGATTTGAAGAAAATTAATTAATGAAACTATTTTTAACTCTTACCTGAACAACTCCTCATTTTTTTTCTTTTGTGCTGAACAAAATTGAAAATTTACTCCTTTTGCCAATATTATTGTGTTTAATTAAACTTATTTTTGTTATTTGTTCCTTAATTATATAGTAAATTTGAATTAACCTTTATTTGTGTTCTACCTTACGTTTGATTGAAAGATCGGCACAGGAGCCTTATTGATGCGTAAATTATAAGTCTAGCTTGCAAACCTTGTTACATTTCAATTCCTTAGTCAACCTAACTTTAGAATTGAGCGTGAAAACACATTTAATGCATGAAGATGGATGAGATCTGACACCAGCACGTTATTAAGGCGACGACATTTTTCCTCAAGAATACTGTCATAAGCGTTGCAGAAAACAGAATAATGTTATAATTTTATTGTTAAATCATATTTATGATTTTGCTATAAGAAAATTTTCAAAATTTATGATCATGTTTACATAAAACTATTCTCATCGGTAGTTCGTAAGAATCATAAACATCCCACAGTTATGAACTTCTTTATGATTCCATGTAAACTCAATCAAAGACTTTCTTTATAGATGTGACAATTTTTAACATTGTATTAATTAGGATATGATAATTTTTTATTTCAATAAAAACGAGTCTTTACGTCAACATAATATATGCTGGATTTGTAGCACAGATGAAGTGTGTGAATAGAACATGAATAAAATAAAAATAAAATAGATTCAAATATTATTACAATGAAGAAATCCGTTTGTAAAGAAAAAATTGTAAACTGTAACTTTGTTAGATTTAAATCTTAATATGAGCACAAATTTGGCATTTGATTAAATAAGAATAATTTTTTTTCTGCCTCAATAGCTACTGCTTCTATAACAAGAGCCTTATGTTCGAACATTACATTCATCGATCTCGCTAAAATCCTTTAATAAAGTTGAGACCACCAGTACAGAATCTTAGAGGCTTTGAATGGGGTAAGTGGAAGAAAGTATTTATATTAAGAAAGCATATTTTGAGTATAGGCTTGTTAATCCAACTTCCCAGATTCACCACCGTAATAAAAAGGCGCAGAATTTCTTTTTCCAAACGTATTATTTACATCTTAAAGACATACGCAAAAATAATTGATTTTTGCAAGAAAAAAATTGGTAACATTCAGATACTAAGGTTTAACAAAAAATTACAGAGAACTATCTTAACCAAAGATGATTACGCTTATCCAAAAAAATGACATGTTTATTATGTGAATGATATTTTATACTAATAAGTTCTCATGGTCATTTATTCGTTAGTCAGTAATAAACATCGAGCTGATTATGTTGATAGCGATAGTTGATATTAAAAATAATAATACACAAAGAACAAATGTTCCTAGTTTGCATATTTGTGATTTTTGCAATATATGTGGTTCAACTATTTCGGTGCCATATAATCCGAATGACGAAATCACGATTTTTAATTCTATATTATAGGTTTATGAGAAATATTATCAATTTAATATAATTAGGCGCCAACTCGTTAGATAGTATATAACATAGAAAAATCTAATTAAAAAAAGGATTTTTGTGTTTTCGGGATTTCAGATTTCGGAATTTAGTCGTATCAGGCTCGTTGCATGTATATGAACTTCATAAAACGATAAATAAAAAATTGTGACATGTTATTCAATAGTTAAAATTTATTACGGCAACTCGGACATTGTCACAAGACTTATTAATATAAAGAACGAAATATTAAACTTCACTCAACTTTGAATACCCTCTCATAAATTTGTTGATATCAAAAAATTTAAACCTAAAAAAGAGTCATCTATAAGGAGCTACTTGAGTAAACCTCTGATCAGATCGTGCAATAAGTACGCGCCAACGTGGTGAACGATAGGCATAGCCAGTTTCTGGATGACGAAATCACCACCGCTCCAAATTCTATCCCAGAAAGATTTTTTTTTTTTTTATAATCTTTTTATTGTAGTCATTCATGAAGTTGATTGATCATTGTAAATGTGACAAAGAGAAGAATTTCAAAGTCATATAATAATATTTAACATATATACAGAACAGAGTACCAAATAAAATCTACCTCCAAAAGATTGGGTTAAGATATGTTCTCTAATGTTTCTGTATTCTTCGTCATTCAAATGGCATCTAATTTCTACGAGCTGATTGAGTTTCTGTCGAGGAGAGAGTCTTTCCATAACTTTTATATTTTTATTTGTCTTTTGCTAAATAAAAGTTCCAGGATTAGATAATGTACTTGCGAAATGCTGATAAAACATTCAATGTCTAAACAAGCAAAATACAAACCGAGACGGAAGAATTTATTGACGACGTAAAGCAAATTCCTTGTTTCTCAGACTTGAATCTTTGCGTTAAATTTCGACATCGATACATACTTGTATATATATGTACATGTATACATGTTCCTCTTTTAATGTTAAATGGTAATTTAGTGCTATGTCGTCGCGTCAATAATCATATACAGAATTTAGATAAGTACAAAATAAGGTAATAACGAGAAAAAT
The DNA here is from genome assembly GCA_910591765.1 of Ambispora leptoticha. Lineage (NCBI taxonomy): Eukaryota > Fungi > Glomeromycota > Glomeromycetes > Archaeosporales > Ambisporaceae > Ambispora > Ambispora leptoticha. The sequence goes on along the minus strand of CAJVPS010000014.1, from coordinate 15,777 downwards.
TAAATGGAAAAGAACAATACCTATTTTTTTTTTTTGCATAAATCAAAAATCATCATAACCGTAATTGTTAAAAATTGCGTTTGTTTTTGCATGATTCATTATTATTTTTATATTATTATGATTTTTTTACACTAAGACAAAACGACGACGCTATTTGTTAAACTTTTTTTTGCATAGTTCATTATTATTTACAGATTTTCATGTCTTATTATTAAAGTTCTTTCTATTCTCCTAAAGGCAGTTAATACACAATACGTTAAATATCGATATTATTATTTACTAATTGCTCCACGTAGAGATTCATTTGATTTCAGATACAGTCATATTATAGTGCTTTCTATTCTCCTGATGTCAGCTAATAAGAAGAGAATGTTCAAACATTTGATCCCATTACGTTAAAGAGAATCAAAATGGTAATTTTAATCTTACAAATCAACACTGTTTAACTTTATAACGACATTATTAATGACTCCCTAAAGTGACAACGAAATTTATGGTATCAAGATGAACTAAGAACGTGTCACATGTCACACGCATCCATGTTTACATATAAATGTGTGCTTTCTATTCTACTAGTGGTAGTTAATACCGCAAAGAGAATTGAAAATAAAAGATACGTATTATATAAAAATTTTTTTATTAGAAAATGGACCCCAAAGCAGAATTACAAGAGAACGAACGTCGATGGACGAATGGTGAAATTGATGAGAATGAATATAATAGACGTAAACAGACGATACTAAAAACATGGATAAATAAACCGGAAGCAGTGGAAACTGAACCTTTTAACGGTAAGAAATAACCAATAAAAATCATGCTTATTATACGCGCTCATCTTCATTATTTATTCTAACAGCTGGCGGTATGCCAAAAGAAACGAGTTTATATACTGTACTCCAGTTAGAACCCAATGCGACCAAAACTGAAATCAAGTCAAACTACAAGAAACTCGCCTTGAAACACCATCCTGATAAGAATGGTGGTATTGAAACCGAAGAGGTGCCATTATCTGAGATGTATTTCATTTAATTTAATTCACCTACTAATTCAACATCCATAATCTAGTGGAACAAGATTTCAAAGGCATACAAAATCCTTTCGGATGAGGATAAACGTGCTCTTTATAATAATTATGGAACTATTCATGATTGTATGTGTTAAATATTTTTTTAACTTCTTGTTGTAATTTTAATAGTTTCCAATTTAATTAATTTAAATATAGTGGATAAAGCATCATTCAATGTCCACGTGGGAGGAGACTTCTGGCTCCCTTATATTGGCAATCTTGAAATTGGCCATTGGCTTGCTTCCGTAGTGGTGAAAGATGGGTGCTCATCTGAATGGGAAATGATGAACTCAGCCGAGCAAAAAGAACGCCGTCACACTACTCGTGTATCCCGTATTGTCTGTCACCTGGAAGACAAGCTCAACCAATTTCCAAAGAATAACCATATAGAATTTGAATCATTCAAAATGAATCTTTTTCAAGAAGCTCAAAACCTTTCTACCGAACCTAACGGCCAGAACTTGCTATCTCTTTTAGGGAAAATTTACATAAGTAGAGCTGAAGCCCATCGAAGAGGATTTCCTATGACAACTATTTTGAATGGATATAGTAGAATCGTTAATATTTATTCGTTTGCATCGGGCTTAATTTCTGGATATTTAAAGACAAAAGGAAGACATTCAGAAATGGATGAAAACGAGGTGATTATCATGTTATGTTCCAATGATCTTATTTAAATTTTTAGTAAAGATATCTTCAAATTGTCAGACGAATGAAATCATTTGGCAACTTGCGAAATCAGAAATTTCCTCCATTGCCCATGAAACCTGTGACAAAGTCCTGAATAAGAAAAGTTCCCTCACTAATAATTTATCTTCTTTGGGCAAAGTCTGGAAGGAAACGGGCGAACCTTCGAAAAAGAAAACCACTTCTTTTACTAGAAACATTTTGTTAATTATTTTTATATATATCAATGTACGACTCATACAAACTTTCGTGAAATAAATTTATTGCTTAATAATGATGACATGTCCATATCATCCAATACGTATATTAATCGTTGAAAAAAAGAAATCAAACCTATTCAGTTATTTAATATGTATTTCAGTATTATATATACATGTACAGTCGTCACAAAAAAGTAACATCCGATTTATTTTTAAAATGAATTTCAGATATATACCTGACTTATTTTATTTTTGTCTTGTATATGGTGCGGGAAATCTTAACTCGCCAATAAATTACATGATATTTAAGGACTATTAGAGCCTTTAATAAATCGAATTTTAAAAAAACAAACCGGTAATAATATTGCTTATGTACTATTGAACTACTGGTCAGAATTTTAATTTAAGTTTTAAATAAAAAGTTATAAGCATTTTAAATCGGGTACTCGTTATATGGTTTGGTCAAAATTGAAACATATCATGTGATTTTATATCACGTGAAACTTGTTTTATTGGTCAATTACAATAATACACCACACGTGAATAATTTTTATTGGTTTAATATTAGGTCTAAGCCCCTAAAAAAATTAAGTATGCCTAATCGTTTTAAGAAATACCCGCTTAATTGGCATTTATGCTAACTTTTAAGAAATAATAAAAATTATACGCATTTGCTACATTATTGATTGCATTATATGACATGTTATGTCACATATCATTACTCAATGCCTGCTATGTCATTGGCTGCATTATATAATATGCTATATTACATTGCATACACAAAATAGAAACAAATTCACGTGATTGGCGAGTTAAGATTTCCTCCACCATATAAAAATATTTTTTTGCCACTAGTTAATATATTATTAGCTCTTTATATGCTCTAATATCGCTTTGATTTCTCAAGGTTTGAGCCTACAATCTCCTTAAAAACTAACACATCGAATTTTGATCATGTTTCTTTCTGAGTAGGCTTGTACATTTTCACGATCCTTGGGATTATTTTGCACTTTTGAATATTTTTCTTCAATGACTTCAGAAATTTCTATAAGGTAGAGTCGAAACAACACAATAATCATTGATTTTCTCTATTTGATTCTATTTCAAATTGTAGATCAAGGTTATTTTTTTGAAAAACCATGTTCTCTCAAATTAATGAACAAATTATATTATGAGAAAGGAAAAAATTACCTTAGAGAATTTTCAGTATTACAAATGTTGTGAAATGCCTCGAGATGTCTTTTTAGCTTTTGTATAGGTGTATTTTTTTCTTGATTATTAAGAGCTTATGGTTTCCCAGATGATGATAAATTTTCATTTTCCCTGTTCTTTTGTACTTGGCAAGAGACATTATATTATTATGGCACATTTTCTTGCAGCTTGCTTGGCATTCATAAACTTCAATAAAAATCACTACTTTATCCTTATGATAGGTTTAATATTTACAGCTAACAAAATTTCGCCTAGTGTATATTAAAAGTAAAGAAGAAAATAATGAAAAAATCAGGGTCAACAATAACAAAAATGGGAAAACGCGACGTATATATTTGTCCATGTTGTTACACATGGCAAATCGGGCGTTACTTTTTGTGGCATTCCGTACAATTAGTAAGGTCGAAGACATGCGTTATCAAGATGCTATGTAATATAAACGATCCACACAGTTAACCGAAAAGAATCAAGATAATAAATAATGCATTGCAGCTATTTTTACAAGTAAAAATAAAGCTCACCAAACCACTTCTCCGAATCCAGAATGATCGAAAATCTTCAAAGCAAACTTGTCACCAATCAGTCGTTTCTCCGGAATCTTCATTTTAAACGGAAGTGTCAGGTTAAACCAACGACGATATTTACTAGCCAAGTCTATGAATAGTGCATCACTTGTATCGTAAGTTTCGAATTTGTTGTAAACTTTAAAGCCAGAAGTGGTGTTTTTAACCTATATCGAAAAATAAATGAAAATAGAAACAATTATTGATTGATTATAAAATACGCTTATTGCTGGGTTAATGGATTCTCATTGTGCCTATTCGATAACTTCTGTAGTGAATTTCAGTTCAGTAAGTCCTTCATGTTCTGGATGAACTTTCAAAAGCCAGACGACATCTATGTTCCGGGTGAAACTGCGTTAAACATGATATTGGATATTTCTCGAATGTTTTATATATGAACTTCGATCCGTGGCCAAGAAAATCCTTGGCAAAAGACGCATTTATTGCATGGTAGAATTTTGATGATTCTTTATATTGGAAAATTGAACAACATGTTAAGTGTGTTTCTTTGATGTAAGTAAGTTACAATTATTATTTGATTCTCAGTCTAAAAATACCCAAGTGTTGTCTCGGAACTTTTTCTCTTTGAATAAATAAGTAAATTAAATACAACAATTTATCGTTATCAATGCCTGATTGAATTTCTCACGTACATAATCCAACGTTGGTTCACTTGTCATATTTGATATTGATGATGAGAATAAAATATGAAAGATGAAATTTTAAATTAGAACGACTTTGTGTCGGTTATTATAAATTCGACTTCGATATTTAGTTCTGTACAGTCCAATTATTTAATAATGCTAGATTAATCATTCCCTGTAATTTATCTATTACGAAAATTTTTAAACTGGAAAATTGACTTTGTCTAGAAATAGCGTACTATATATTAATATGTATCGATATTGATATTTGCGCAAATATTTAAAAATTTTGCTATCGTATAAATTTGCTAAATGCCGTGATTCGTGCATAAACCACCTTGAGTCTGTTGCATTCTACCATGGTGTTGCTTGATTAAGTGTTCGAAGGAGGGTGGTTTATATGGGATATATTATCGTTATATACGTATATGATAGATAAATTTAATACAAGTGTGCTTAGTAAAGTGATGTTCATACTGCGATACACATAATCATGTAATCTTGTTTGCTCCATTCCAACTACGAAAAATTGAAAAGAAGTTTGTATAATATAATCAATAAGCTTAACAAAAATTCACAAAGAAAAGTTTGTATATCGTGACTTCATCCCGGAAATATTCTAATAATGACTCTCAAAGCTTAAATTGCCAATTGTGAAATATAGAAAAATCTAACAAAGAAATTTGCGGAATACTTCCTTATATGAGTTCAAGGTGTTAAATGGAAATCACTAACACTGCAGATTATTTATAGCTTTGGGATGGTAATGTACGAGATTGTAAACAAGTGGACGACCATTCGATTGTATCAGGCCCATTACATGTACATAATACAATTATTAAGTAATGATAACGATAAATAAATCGTTGTGCCATTTTTATTCAATATTTAAGATTTATTATGAATGGTTCAGATATTTATAAGATATTAATGATAATAAATATTAAACGTCAATAAATTTGATATCAAAAATTTTTGCACTATAAAAGTTATTTATTCATTTTTGATGAAACCGTTCACGATGACAAGGTAAGTATGAACCACTCTCTGGAGTAAGAAATTACGAATATGGCAACCTGCTTCATGTAATCTTTGTAAGAGATTTTTTTCATAAACGTTATCACTCCGGTTATTACCATTATCACGGCAGTCGTTGCCAGGGTCATTGCCATGTCCATCATTGTTGTTATTCTGGTGGTCACCAGTGTTAAGTTCTAAATAAAGATTGAATAATGAATTAATTAAATATATTATTAATATCAAATAAAGTTAAAATGTGAATGAAGTTACTCAATGATGTTTTTAAGTGTTGTAATGTGCCAAAATGAAGAATGTCAAAGTCATATGATAGTTATTCATGGCATGCACAGAACAAAGTGCCAAATAAAATATACCTCCAATAAATTGGTCCAATATTGCTTGTTTGGTTTTTGTGTATTCTTCTACAGTCAAATAATCCCTGCATTGGTAGAGCTCATCGAGTTTTTGTTTAAGGGAACTCATAACTTCTGTACTAAAATTCCAGGATTAGATAATGTAATTGTGAAATGTTAATAGAATATTCTATGTCTTAAAAACACAAACCGAGATGGAGGAATCTAAATGACGGTGCAAAGCAAATTTTTTCAGAAACTTTGAATGTTTGCGTTAAATTTCGACATCAACACATACATGTATATATATGTACATGTACATGTTTTGTTTATAAAAGGTAATTTAGTGCTACGTCGGTCGCGTCGATGTTCATATACAAAATAGGGTAATAACGAAAAAAATTAAAAGAGCAGCAACTATACTAGACAAAAGAATCGCGTCGCTAATTGTTAAAATTTACAATTCATTATTATTTTACAGAATTTTTATGTTATTATGGTTTTTTACAAAAGTCACGATGCTAATTGTTAAATTTACTTTTTTTGCATGGTCATTATTATTATTATTATTTGCAGAATTTTTATGTCATTATGTTTCTTTATAATACATTAAATATTGATATTATTATTTATACCCTATTATTACTTAAGAGAATTAAAATGGTAAAGAATGTCACACGCCTTCCATGCTTACATATAAATGTGCTCTCTATTCTACTAGTGGCAGTTAATACCGCAGAGAAAATTAAAATAAAGACACGTACTTTTTAGGAAACTAATATAAAATTATTGAAAAATTTTTATTTGAGAGAAATGAATCTCATAGCAGAACTACAAGAGAACGAACGTCAATTAACGAATTGTGAGATTGATGAGAATGAATATAATATACGTAAACAGGCGATACTAAAAACATGGTTAAATAAGCCGGAAGCAGTGGAAACTGAACCTTTTAACGGTAAGAAATAACCAATAAAAATCATGCTTATTATACGCGCTCATCTTCATTATTTATTCTAACAGCTGGCGGTATGCCAAAAGAAACGAGTTTATATACTGTACTCCAGTTAGAACCCAATGCGACCAAAACTGAAATCAAGTCAAACTACAAGAAACTCGCCTTGAAACACCATCCTGATAAGAATGGTGGTATTGAAACCGAAGAGGTGCCATTATCTGAGATGTATTTCATTTAATTTAATTCACCTACTAATTCAACATCCATAATCTAGTGGAACAAGATTTCAAAGGCATACAAAATCCTTTCGGATGAGGATAAACGTGCTCTTTATAATAATTATGGAACTATTCATGATTGTATGTATTAAATATTTTTTAACTTCTTGTTGTAATTTTAACAGTTTCCAACTTAATTAATTTAAATATAGCGGATAAAGCATCATTCAATGTCCACGTGGGAGGAGACTTCTGGCTCCCTTATATTGGCAATCTTGAAATTGGCCACTGGCTTGCTTCCGTAATGGTGAAAGATGGGTGCTCATCTGAATGGGAAACGATGAACTCAGCCGAGCAAAAAGAACGCCGTCACACTACTCGTGTATCTCAAATTGTCCGTCATCTGCAATACAAGCTCCAACAATTTCCAAATGAGGACCATGCAGAATTTGAATCATTCAAAAAAAACCTTTCTCAAGAAGCTCAAAAACTCTCTGCAGAACCTAACGGTCAGAACTTGCTATCCCTTTTAGGGAAAATTTACATATCTAGGGCTAAAGCCCATCGAAGTGGATTTCCTATGATAACTATTTTGAATAAATATAATAGAATCGTTAATATTTCTTCATTTGCATCGGGCTTAATTTCTGGATATTTAAAGACAAAAGGAAGACATTCAGAAATGGATGAAAACGAGGTGATTTTCATGTCTTGTCTCAATGTTCTTATTTAAATTTTTAGTAAAGATATCTTCAAATTGTTAGATGAATGAAATCATTTGGCAACTTGCAAAATCGGAGATTTCCTCCATTGCCCATGAAACCTGTGATAAAGTCCTGAATGAGAAAAGTTCCCTCGTTAATAATTTATCTACTTTGGGCAAAGTATGGAAGGAAGTGAGCGACCGTCACTTGCAAGACAATCTCGATCAACTTCCAAATAATGTCCATTTCAAACAAAATCCGTCATCTGCAAAATTTAAATCTTTCATAAAATACCTTTCTCAAGAAGCTCAAAAACTCTCTGCAGAACCTAGCGGCCAGAAGCTGCTATCTCCTACAGGGAAAATTTACAAATCTAGGGCTGAAGCCCATCGAAGTATATTTACTATGCCAATCAAGTTGAATGTATCTAGTATAGTCATTAATAGTATTTCGTTTGCTAGGGGGATAATGTTACAGCGATTCTGGGTAATGGGTTTCACTGAGAAACTCTATAAAGTATAAAGAGTTGGGAGAAGGGCAATTAAACTTATTAAAATTTAATCAGAGAAAACTAAACTAAAAGTAATATAAAATAAGTCAAAAGATTTATAATTATTAATAAGTGAAGCCACTATTAATCAGAGAAAACTAAACTAAAAGTAGTATAACTAATACAAATCAAAGTATAAATCAAAATATTCAAACCAAAAGCATAAAGATATAAAAATCAAAAATATCAAATCAATATCAAGGTCAAAAATCAAAATCAAAATCAATAAAATGTTATAATAAAAGTTCAAAATCAACTTTATATAATCAAAGAAATAAAACTGAGTGAGAGAAAAGATAGTAGTATAATTAAAAAAGGAATTAAAAGATAACTATTATTATGATAATAAGCTTCATAATTATATTTTTCAAACAATTCAATCCAAAATTATTTATTTCAATTTGAGAGAGCAGATTCTTTTATATACGTTTTCAAATAAAAAACTATTATTATAGTATTACTAACTAATACTATCTAATATACATATTGTAATCTCATATTAAAAATATATATATAAATATATTAACTAATTAATCTTTGAAATATTACTAAAGATAATTATATATGTGAAATATTAATATTAAAATAATAAAAAAGTAAATCTCAAATTAAAAATAAGAATAAAAATAAGAAAAAAGAATAAATATGATATTTAGAGAATAAATATAAAATAAATGATAAAAATATAATCAGATAATATAAATTATATAATAAATTAGAGAAAATAATAAAAATAAAATTTCAGATAATCAAAAAAAATTATTAAATTAAAGAAATTTATATTGCTATAATAATAATAAACTTTGAATAGAAAATAAAAAGATCTTTAGAAAGAAATAAAAGTTCTAATTATCATGTCATATCTTAATATTTTTATTTAAAATTTCTAATTTTCTTTATTTTTTATGAAACTAATAATAAAATTATAAATAATAAAAGATTTCTTATTAATTATTTATTATTTTTAGGTAAAGTCTGAAAAAAAGTGATAAATCTTTGAAAAACTATTCTATTTATTATCTTTATATTAATTAATTTATATTTTATATAAAATATATCAATATATATATTAATTATTAAATTAAAAATAAAAATAAAAATTATTCATATTATTTATTATATATATATTATATAATATTTAAAGATTTGATAATAATATTTATATATAATTTGATATATAATATATAATATATTAATATTAAATTGTGAATAATTAAAATTATTCCAAAATTAAATCAATTATTTATAACTTTTCTCTTATAAATACATTTTTTGTGATGAAAAATCAGATTAAATAGAAAAAATATATATTATATAATTATTTAGTTTAATTAAATTATAATTATATTATATTTATATATTATATTTTTTTTAAATTCAGTATTAACAAATCATATTTCTCAAGAACTTATTAAATATTTTTAAATTTTATTATATTATTATTATTTATAAATATTATAATATAAAATAAGTCATCAAGTATTTTATTAATATAAAAAAATAAATATTTTTCAATATCTTTTATATTTATTCTTGAAGTTATTAATATATTATTAATTAATATATTATAATTATTACTATTATTAAATATAAATAATATAAATTTTTCTGAGTAAGTATATTTGAATATTAAAATAACTTATTTTTTATCTGTTTAATAATATCTTTATTTATTTATCAGTTATTATAATTTGAATTGAAATATATTATAATATAAATTTCAGTATATATAAGCTATTTTCTATTAGAAAATAATTATTAATAATGTATTTCTCTCTTAAAACTAAACTTATTTAATAAATTTACAAAAAATCTTATTTATATAATTATTATAATCTTATAATTTACTAAAAAATTAATACTTATATATTAAATTCCAAATCTTAATAATATTATTATTAATATAAAAAATTATTTATTATAAATAATAAAAATAATTACAAAAATATTATATATAAAGATTAAATAATCTAGACTAAATTTTTATCTTTATAAGTAACTATTTATTTTTATAATTTTATATATTATTATAAAAATTATTATTTATTAGCTAGTATATCTTTTTATTTATAATTATTAAAATAAATATTTTTATTTTCTAGTTAAGTATATATAACTATTTATATATATTAAGTATATGATAATTATCTTATTCTTAATAAATTTTATAAAATTATTTATATTTATATATATATAAATATTTAGTAACTTATAATTTAAGAGCTTTGTGAAAAAGATATTTGATTTTTATATAATAATTATATTTATATAATAATATTACTATTAAATTATTGATTTAAATAAGTTATACTTATTATAAATCTTTATTTGAGCTTTAAATAAGAAGATTATTTATTTATTTTAAAAAATTCTTGATTTTGAATTAAATAAAAATTTAATTTATTATTTAAAATTATAAATTATTTTTTTTTAATAAATTTAGAGATTTTAAAGTAAATTTATATTTATTATTATTATTACTATTATTTTTCATATATAAATTTTATATTAAATATATTAGCTTTATATATTTAAAACTTTTCAGTAAACATTTTAGAATCTAAAATTATTTTTTATTAATATACTTTCTTATTAATTATATAGTATTATTATATATTAATTTATATAATTTTATAATTCATATATATAAATTTTTTATTTTTTAATCTGTTATATAATATATTAATTATAATATTTTATTTTATAATTTCATTATTATCAAAATATATTTTCTTATCTTTTATTCAACATATACTAAATTATAATTATTAATTTTATTAAATTAGATATTTAATAATTCAAATATTATATTTTAAATCTTTTTATTTATATTTAAAGTTTCTTAATAATATTTCAAGTTTATTAATATATTATTTTGTTTTAGTATTATATTTTTTTTAAATTAGAATAAGAAAAAAATATATTAAAAAAAGTAAAGTAATATAAAATATTATAATTTAATATATTTGAATTATTATAAATATATATTATTTATCTAAAATTAAAAGTAATAATAATAATTTTCTTAAGTTAGTAATAAGAAATAAATAATTTTTCTTTATTTAAAATAATTTATTTTGATTTAAGTAATATTTTAATATAATTTATATTTTCTATATTATTTAAATTTTAATATATTATTTATTATTTACATTCTTTATATTTATCAGAAAATTTTTGAGAGTATAGTTTTATACAGATTTTTAAATTCAAAAATTTGTATAAAACTTTAAATCTGATAACAATTAGTAAAGAAAAAAAAATTAAAAAATCTGTACAGATCTGTAATAAAATATAAATTTGCATTGATTTTTTAAAATTCTACACAAAACTTTGCAATATTAATTTCAAGTAGCAATAGTAATTTCAAGTAATAGTAAAATTTATAGATTAAATAATAATAAAGATATTTATTTTATTATATAGTATATATAGTACTGGTCAAAAGTAATGGCATGAACATTTTTTTTCTATATTTTAATAATAAAACATCCAAAACTCACGAAAATTTGTAAATATATTCTTTAGAATATTGTGAACAAGATTCTCTAATAGCATAATGTATATTAGCTTAATAAAATTTTGCAAAATATTGTGTTAAATGTGATGAATTAGGTGTTTACATGAAATAACTTTAAAAAAAATTATTTGAAAATATTTTCAATAAGTAATTTTGAAAATATTTTAAAAAAAAATTTTATTGCATATTTATTTAATAAATATCAGTTAAAAAAAGACTTTATTTTGATAAATTTTATAAAAAATTATAGTAAATATAGTAAAAATGGATTTTTACTATGATTTATTATAAAATTCATCAAAATAAAACCTTTTTTAGCCTTTTTTTAACTGGTATTTATTAAATAAATATGCAATAAAAAATTTTTTTAAATTTATAAAGAGTATTAAAAAAACATACAAAATTATTATAATTATCATCTTTCTCATTATTATCATCTTTTTTAATTATATTCTCAGCTCATAACTTTTGATATTTTTTTTGCCACTTGCTCAATCTTTTTAATTTCTTTTTCTACTATTTCTATTATTATTTCTGGTATTATTAATTGATTATTTTTCACAGCTCACTAAATATCTAATATATAAATAATTTTTAATATAAACTTTAAGCAAATTTAAAGTATTACTTATTATAAATATATATATATATATCTTACTACTAATCTATCTTTGTATTTGATTTCTGAACTTGATAAACTGAGAAGAATATTAGACAGTTAGAATAAATATGCAGTATATTATTAGTAATATTTTCTCTTTATATTCTTTAAATATCATATAACTAATATTTGTAAGTAATTTATCATTATAAAAAAGATTTTTATATATAATTTGAATTTTTTTATTTCTCTTTCATTTAGCAAGACAGATAACAGATATATTATTATTAATTCTTACTAACTTCTCTTTATTAAATATTAAAAAAATAGTATTTTAAATAGCAAAAGTATAGTTATACATTTACTATAGTATTTTACTCTTATTTAAAATTATTAAATAAAAATAATTAATAAAAATTTATAAGTTTATATAATTTATAATGGATTTGATAAATATATTACTTTATAAATATGAATATCTATATATTATAACTCATATTATCAATATAATCTTTAATATTTTCTGCTAAATATTTCTTTAGTATTTGTTGATGCTCTTTAAAAATTGAAAAGAGAATTATAAGGATTAACACTTTGACTATCTTCTTATATACTTGCTATATAGAATAATAAAAAAACTTTAGTAGATTTTACAGATTGATTTTTAACTTTAAAAATAATCAAAAATAAGTATCTTCTAAATAGTTTATTAGTAGCAACTAACTTTAATTAATTTAGTTTATTTTTGTATTTGATTACCTAAAAATTAATAAAGATAATATATATATTCTCAATTTTTTTAGAATATTTATTATATGATTAAATTCTTCATAAATCATAGATCTTTTATTATTTGATACTTGAGTGAATAGAAATTAAGTTGATAATAAAGAATATCTAATATTATCAATCTTTATTTTATTATTAAATGATAAATGATTAAATAGAGCAAATTAATATATAGAAGAACAAGATGATAAAAAAGAAAAAATTATAGTAAAATCTATAATTTTTTTATACTTGCTTTTGTTATCTATTATATATAATAAAAAGAAATTAGCAAAAATATTTATTTATAATATTTCTATATAGTTTTTTACAGATATTAATTTACTAATCTGATAAAGATAAAATAATAAATAAAGTAGCAAATAAAGTAGTAGATAAAGCAATAGATAAAATAACAGATAAAATAGCAGATAAAAAATAGATTATATAGATAAAGTAGCAAATATAAAAGAAGATAAAGTTAATTATTAGAATTTTGAATTTATTAAAGTAAGATTAAGAAATTTAATTAGAAAATTCTTATAATCTTTACAATTATAAAAAAATTTTAAAAGATCTTGTCCACTTTTTGTAACTATATGATTGAATAGATCTTTTATTTGATTAAAAGTCTGCATCTTTAGTTATTTTGTATTAAATAATCTTATATTAGTTAATTTTAAAAAACTATTTTTGAAAGGTTTCTTAGATTATCTTAATAATTTGCAAAATATTTGAATATAATTATTAAAAAATAATAATAGTGAATAAAAAGAATATAGTTATAAATAAAATAATAAAAAATAAAAAAGTAATCTGTTATTTATATAATATATCACTATAATTATCATACTTTATCAAACTGTATTAATATTATAATATTAGCCATTATCTATATAATTTTAATAAATTATTAGTTTTTATCATATGAAAAAAACTTATTTATCAATGATAATAATATCTCTAAATATATTATAAAAGATCTAGAGATTAGTTTTTGAAATATATTCAGAAAGATCTTTATAATTAAAAATAAATCAAAGTTTTATTTCTCTTTAAATAATGATAATTAATATATAAATTTACTTAATTTATAATAAAAATTTATTATTTAATAACTAAATATTATTATCAAATTTGCAAATAATATTTTATAACTTTTATTAAACTAATATAGAATATTAATATAATATATCATAGAAGAAGAACTATTTCTTGACCAATAAATTATATCTTGTAAAGATTATAATTATTTCAGCCAATACAAAGATCAGAATATAATATAAATTTATAAAATATGTTAATTATAAGATTATTTCTTTCAATAATATTGATAGAATACAATAAAATAATAATATTATCTTTAAATATTAAAGAAGAAGTGATATTATTTCTAAATATTAAAGAAGAAATAATATTATCTATAAAAGTTACTAAAGAGATTTTAAAAGAAATTTCTAAAAAATTATTACTAGTAGATACTAATATTAGCTTGAATTTTAAAGATTTTCAAGATATAACTTTAAATAATACTTTAGAAATTATTAAAAAAAAATTAAATCAGAATGCTTAGCATAATAATCTAATAATATTTATTATGACTTTATGAAATTGATAGAGAATAATATTTTGAACAAGATTAAAGATAAAATAATTAAATTCTTTAATAAGTATAATAATTTGAAGAAATTACTATTACTAAAATTTACAAAAGTAGAAAAGATTATCTTAACTAAATAAAATTATTTTTGATTAACTTCAAAAAAAAATTGTTAAACTTTTTTTTAGAATATCTTATTAGTTGAAATTATTTGTTATTTCTAGTTATTATAAAAGTGTTTGAATAGCTTGAAAAATTAGATAGTAATAAAGAGTAAAATCAAAATTAAAAAAAAAGATAATAAGTTTTTAATTACTATAATATTAATTAATAAAATTAGTAATTCAGTAAATATTAAAATAATTTTATTAGAAAGATAAAGTTGAAATAAGAGTATTTGAAGAATAATATAAATATAATTGATAATACAAGATTAAAAAGATATTTTCTCTATTATATTATCTATTATTAATTATTCTATACTCAGATATTATTATTTTTGATGATCTTAATAAGATATCAGAATATTCTGTATTTTTAATACTTGGTAACTTTTCCAAATTAACTTTGAAATAAATCAAAAGCTAAAGTTTTTTTGAATTTTTTGCTCAAAATTCAAAACTTAATAATAAAAATTATTAAAGATTTTTGAAACTTGTAATATAAAATATATTATAAGTATTTTAAAATTATACTTAGTTTTCTAGTAGAAAAATCTAATAAATTATATTTTAGAGTACAGAGATAATTAGTAATTTTTGTAATATATATTTTAATTATTTTTATGAATAAACTTGAAACTAATAATATAATTGCAATATATAAATTAATATAATGTAAAATATCATGTCATATTTGTATAATTCTGTGAAATAATCTTAATAATATGAATTTTATATTAGAGAATATAAATTTTAAAATATCAGAAGATATATAATAGATAATAAATAAAAGTTAAAATAAGGATTTTTCTATATATAATATTGAAAATATATTCTGAAAGTTTTTATAAGTATTTGAATATTACTTCTTTTGTAATTATTTTTAAATAATTTTAAGTTATAATTAAATTAAAATTATTAAATTATTATAAAAACTTAAATATTTATAAAG